>CAUYON010071607.1:0-29204 GCA_963573935.1 Arctocebus calabarensis
TTTCTTTCTTTTTTTGAGACAGAGCCTCAAGCTGTCATCCTGGATGGAGTGTTGTGGCATCACAGCTCACAGCAACCTCCAATTCCTGGGCTCAAGTGAGTCTCCTGCCTCTGCCTCCCAAGTAGCTGGGACTACAGGCACCCACCACAACACCCGGCCATTTTTTGGTTGCAGCCGTCATTGTTCGGTGGGCCAGACTGGATACGAACCCGCCATCTCAGGTGTACGTGGCTTGCACCTTAGCCCGTTGAGCCACAGGCACTGAGCCTAAAGAGGAAAGTTTTTAAAAAATATTGCTACATTGTACAAAGTGAATATACTAAACACTATATATAGTTCAGTAAATTTTGTTATGTGCTTTTTATCCACAGCATGCAATAAAAAACTGGGGAGTCTTGAAAAAAAAAAATTAGGGGGCGCTGCCTGTGGCTCACCGGGTAGGACGCTGGCCCCTGGTGGCAGGCTCAAACCTGGCCTCAGCTGAACTGCAAAACAGATGTGGCAGGCACCTGTAGGCCCAGCTACTGGAGAGGCTGAGGCAAGAGAATCGCCTAAGCCCAGGAGTTGGAGGTTGCTGTGAGCTGTGTGACGCCATGACACTCTACCCAGGGTGATAAAGTGAGACTCTGTCTCTACCAAAAAAAAAAAAAATTTAGGTAGAAATGGTTGTCACTATAGAAAGGAAGAGTATACTGGCCCGTGTGAAGAAGATGAGATTAAGATCTATTTATAAATTTTTGTACTGGGATCATGAAGAGGACATGACACACCTAGGTGACTTAATAGTCAATAAAGAGTCAGAGGCCCCAAACTTAAGCCTGAATCATAAAAATAGACTATCTGAGTAGCCCAAGAGTAAGTGTCCCAGAGAAGCTATTAAATACGCCTGCCGACCAAGACAAGTCAGAATTAAGCCTGTTGTGGTAGAGGACCTATTCTGATCCAACATGGAGAGGTTTATTACAGTGGAACATGAATGATGGGACTAAAAAGGAAGGATTTATTGTGTACTTAATTTTTTTATTTTATTTTTTTTTCATCTTAAGTAATAAAAATTTATTGAGAATTCCTGGGTTGGTGGTTATCAGCTCCCAACCTTGAGGGAGGAAAAAGCACTAGGAAATCACTGAGAAATAACACACTGTCCCAACACCCCTGGCCAACACAAGGAGGAAAGTCGTTCCTCAGAAAAAGGGGTGATCGTCAGTCTTCTTTGGTTCAAGAGGGGTAGTGAGGCCAGTGTGGGTGCAGGGGACCATCACATGATATTGGGGTAAGGTGGAGTATGCTGGACCTCTAGCTGACTCCTTGAAAATTGGAGAAGAGATCCACTTGCTCTTGGGGGTGGACTTCCTGCTTCTCTAGCTTATTTTCTACCCTTGATGAGGCTGTCACTTCCCCGGGTGAAACTTTCATCCTGTAAGTTCAGCACAAGGTTGTCAGCAGTGAGATAGATACGATTCTGTGATGCAGCAATTGTCTTGGAGATGTTTTGGGCTGCCCGGATCTTGCGAAGTTTGATGTAGCCAGGGTTCCTTGCTCAGTGCTTCCCCAAGCATTTTGGCAGCCTCAGCTTCTCCCTCAGCCTGCACAATCTTCTGCCGCTGCTCCTGCTTTGCTTTTTCTACCAAGAACTGGGCCTGCTGGGCCACTTGTTTGGCCTCTACAGCAGCTGTGTACTCTCGGCTAAAGCTCAACTCTGTGATGGCTACATCATCCAGGATGAGGCTGAAGTCTTTGGCCCTCTCGGTCAGTTCCTGTCGGATCAATAGGGATACCTGGGCCCATTGAGTGATCAGTTGTGAGACATTGAACTTGGCCACCACACTCTTGAGCACCTCGTTGACTATCGACGGCAACACTCGTTCCTCATAGTCTAACCCTAGACCCTGATACATGCTAGGAAGCTCCTGGGCATTAGGCCAAGACAGCACTCGCAGGGAGATGTTCACCATCTGCTGGTCTTTGGAACCTGTGGGGGAGGAGGTTTTTCAAGGTCTGGCCCTTAAGTCATAGATAATGGGGTACTGGAACCAGGGGATCCTGAAGTGAAGGCCCTCGGCTAGAATGGTGTCCTGCTGCACACCACTGATCCGATTAAAGAAGGTTGGTCTTTACCCTCCTTCCACAGTGAACACGGATTTGTGGACACCGTAGGCCATGGCGCCAGCTCCCAATAGCAGCTTCAGCGCCATTCCCATGCCTCGGGGTCCGGCGGTCAGCCGTCCCGCTAAGTCTTTCAAATTCTGGGCCATATCTGATCCTGAGGCCGGCGGCACCAGAGTTCAGAAGGAGGTGCTGGCCTGTCTGTACCCTGCTCCAGTTTAGGGATCTCACCCTTCACACGAGGGCTCCGCCAGCAATGCTGGTGGGAGAAAGCTGTACTTTATTTTTTTGAGACAGAGTCACACTCTGTCACCCTAGGTAGAGTGCTATGGCATTAAGACTCAGCATCCTCGAACTCTTTGGGGTCCAGAGATCCTCTTGCCTCAGATTCCCAGGTAGCTGGGACTACAGATGTCTACCACTATTATGTACTTTAGAGGACCTGTTTAACCTACCTGTTCATCCCCATTTTACAAATCAGCCCAATGTTAATGGTTAAATAGTTTCCCTGGGGTCAGGTGTGGTGGCTCATGCCAGTAATATTTAGTTCACTGATAGCATTGTTTATCTTGTATGTTGTATCTTCTTTTTTTTTTTTTTTTTCTTTTTTTTTTTTGAGACAGAGCCTCAAGCTGTCACCCTGGATAGAGTGCTGTTGCATCACAGCTCACAGCAACCTCCAATTCCTGGGCTCAAGCGAGCCTCCTGCCTCCACCTCCCAAGTAGCTGGAACTGCAGGCACCCCCCACAACACCCGGCCATTTTTTGGTTGCAGCCATCATTGTTGTTAGGCGGGCCAGGGCTGGATTCGAACCCGCCAGCTCAGATGTACGTTGCTGGCGCCTTAGCCCGTTGAACCACAGGCGCCGAGCCTTGTATGTTGTATCTTATATCTCTTGTAATTGCAGAAGTTAAACACGACTTGAATATTACAGTTTATTTTATTTTATTTTTTTTTTTTTTTTGAGAAAGAGCCTCAAGCTGTCACCCTGGATAGAGTGCTGTGGCATCACAGGTCACAATTCCTGGGCTCAAGCAAGTCTCTTGCCTCTGCCTCCCAAGTAGCTGGGACTGCAGGCGCCCACCATCACGCCCGGCCATTGTTTTGGTTGCAGCCGTTGGGTCCGGGCTGGATTCAAACCCACCAGCTCAGGTGTACGTGGTTGGCGCCTTAGCCCACTGATCCACAGGTGCCAAGCCTAATATTACAATTTTAATACACTTTTTCATTCTTAAAATGTGTATTTTTGTTGTTGTTGCACTGTCTACATAATAGTTAAAGAAGGAAGAAAAGAGGACCAGGCACTATGCCTCCTTAATCATAGCATTTTGGAGGTCAATGTGGGAGGATGGCTTGAGGCCAGGAGTTTAAGACCAGCCTGGGCAATACAGTTAGACCCCAGTTTCTACAAAAAATAAAACAAATTAGCTGGGATTGGTGGGGTGTGTTGGTAAGTCCCAGCTACTCAGGCAGCTAAGGCAGGAGGATCATTTGAGCCCAGGAGTTTGAGGCTGCAGTGAGCTCTGATGACACCACTATCCTCTAGCTCTGGGAACAGAGTAAGACATGTCTCAAAAAAAAAAAAAAGAACTTTGTTAAGTTAAAACAATACATTTTTCTCCAAGTCATTTCTATCACTTGTTTCTTTCCTCTTTCAGTTAAAAGTGTGTACAGTGGCTTGGCGCCTATAGCTCAAGCAGCTAAGGTGCCAGCTACATACACCAGAGCTGGAGGGTTCAAATCCAGCCTGGCCCTGCCAAACAACAATGACAACTACAACCAAAAAATAGCCGGGCATTGTGGCGGGCACCTATAGTCCTAGCTACTTGGGAGGCTGAGGCAAGAGAATCACTTAGGCCAAGGGGTTGGAGGTTGCTGTGAGCTGTGACACCATGGCACTGTACCCAGGGCAACAGCTTGAGGCTCCATCTCAACAACAACAAAAAAAAGTGTGCACAGTTGCTTGACTGTGTTCTAGGTATCCATTGTTTTGTTTTTGTTTTAAATGTAGTTTAAGGCTTGGCACCTGTGGCTCAAGCACATACACCTGAGCTGGCGGGTTTGAATCCAGCCTGGGCCCACCAAACAACAATGACGGCTGCAACCAAAGAATAGCCAGACATTGTGGTGGGTGCCTGTAGTCCCAGCTACTTGGGAGGCGGAGGTAGGAGAATTGCTTGAGCCCAGGAATTGGAGGTTGCTATGAGCTGTGATGCCATAGTGCTCTACACAGGGCGACAGCTTGAGATTCTGTCTCAAAAATAAATAAACAAATAAATAAATAAAATGTAGTTTAAGTTCTCTTTTACAGGATGCTGATTAACTTGCTTTAAGTCACACATCTATGGAATAACAGCAGGAACTTCTCACTACTCTTAATCATATTTCTTAGAGGCTTTTTTTTGTTGTTGTAGCTGTCATTTTTTTGGTTTTTTTATTAAATCAAGGCTGTGTACAGCAGTGCCTGTGGCTCAAGGAGTAGGGTGCCAGCCCCAT
This sequence comes from Arctocebus calabarensis, assembly GCA_963573935.1. NCBI lineage: Eukaryota > Metazoa > Chordata > Mammalia > Primates > Lorisidae > Arctocebus > Arctocebus calabarensis. Next base: position 4,604 of record CAUYON010071607.1, read on the forward strand.
ATACCAGGGGTGGAGGAGTCAAGGCTGGCCCTGGCTAAAACTGCAAAAAAAAAAAAAAAATGTGTGGGTGTGATTTTGGGGGCGATAAGTGGGTTATAGCTTTCAGATGAAAGCTATATTTTAGTTTCATAGTAGGGCTGAGTACACTGGATACTTTTTCTTCCATTCTTGAGATACTTTGCTAAGAAGAATATGTTCCATCTCCATCCTTTTTTAAGGCTGCATAATATTCCATGGTGTACATATACCACAATTTATTAATCCATTCGCGACTCAGTGGGCACTTGGGCTTCTTCTATGACTTAGCAATTATGAATCGGGCTGCAATAAGCATTCTTTTCTTTCTTTTTTTGGAAAGACAGAGTTTGAATTTGTCACCCTCAGTAGAGTACTATGGCATCACAACTCACAGCAACCTCCAGCACTTGGGCTTGGTTGATTCTCTTGCCTCAGCCTCCTTAGTAGCTGGGACTACAGGCGCCCACCACAACCCCTAGCTATTTTTCTTTTTTTTGCAATTTGGCCAGGCTGGGTTTGAACCCTCTGCCTTTGGTATATGGGGCCAGCGCCCTACTCACTGAGCCACAGGCGCTGTCCTGTCATTGTTGTTTTAGCTGGCCTGAGCTGGGGTTGAATCCACCAGCCTCGGCATATGTGGCCGGCACCCTACCCACTGAGCTACGGGCGCCACCCATCTGTAGAGGATCTTAAAATAGTAGAGACTTTGAACGGTTGCCTATTTAGAAGAGTTGCCTCAGAAAAATGATGAGACTCAGTTTTATAGCCCTGAGCATTTAGTCTTTTTTTGTAGTTTGTGTGCATGAGCTTCCTTGGAGACAATACTTGAAGGAGCCTGGATCCCTGTGATTTTGAAAGAGTCACTACATCTCTTTGTGTCTTTTCTCAACTGCAGAATGGAGATAGGTTAGGTATGAAGAGTGAATGTAAAGTACCATAATAGGGTATAGTGTATGATAGGTGCTCCAAAAATGTTAGCTCTTACTTTTGTCACTTTGCGAATGTCTACACTTCCTCTTTTTTAGATTATATAGGTTTACAAACTTTAAATATCATATACTGTCAATTCAAGGATGATGCACATTTATCATTATTGGTATCTTACATTCATTGATTCTAGAGGTAGAAAAATCTGTTCAAAAAACTATTGATTTCAAAGTAGATATAAAATTGGTAAATTATCTATTGTTTTGGATTATCCAGGAGATGTAGGGTTATTCCAAGTAGTGAGTGAAACAGTTGGAGACTTACTTGTCCTCGTTTGTCTTTGACCTGAACAGCTTCACTTTCATGTGTAGAGGGAAATGCTTTTAAAAATGTCTGAAAACATTTAATCTGAATAGTTAGATATTAGCTTCCTATCTTATATCAAAAATGTTTCTCTTTTTTTTTTTTTTTTTTTTTTGAGGCAGAGCCTCAAGCTGTCACCCTGGGTAGAGTGCTGTGGCCTCACAGCTCACAGCAACCTCCAATTCCTGGGCTCAAGTGAGTCTCTTGCCTCCGCCTCCCAAGTAGCTGGGACCACAGGTGCCCGCCACAACGCCCGGCCATTTTTTGGTTGTAGCCGTCATTGTTTGGCGGGCCCGGGCTGGATTCGAACCCGCCAGCTCAGGTGTACGTGGCTGGCACCTTAGCCCGTTAAGCCACAGGCGCCGAGCCTCAAAAATGTTTTTCAAGGCGTTACTGAGGGTATTAACAATTGTTAATAAGAGTGAATTTTGCTAATGAGGCCAAGGTCATGGGTTTAGGACTTAGGTAGGTCATTGAGCATCACTGCACTATCAACGCTTGTCTCTGGAATTTGTGATATAGTGCACACTGTGTAAGAGCCGCTGCTGACTGAGTCAGTGGTCAGTGCCCATCTTCTTGGAAAGGACAATGTTTTGTCTTTTTTTTTTTTTTAAGACAGTCTCACTTTGTTAACATCAGTAAAGTGAGTGTCTTTGTGTCACAGCTCACAGCAACCTCAAAGTCTTGGGCTCAAGTGATTCTCTTGCCTCAGCCTCCCAAATAGCTGGGACTACAGGTATGGAAGAGAATCGCTTCAGTCCAAGAGTTTGAGGTTGCTGGGAGCTATGATGTTAGGGCACTCTACCAAGGGTGACAATGTGAGACTGTCTCTCAAGAAAAAAAAAAAGCCCTGTCTGTTTTACTCCCAGGAAATATAGTACAAATGTAGTTTAGACTTTCTTACAGAGCTTATGTGCTTTGATTCCCACATAAATGAAGGATGTAAAAAAAAAAAACCCTCAAAATGAAAACTTTTAGTTTCCATTAAGCTTTCTCCCCAAAGCATTTCTGTTTTCTCACAGAATAGGCAAGAGGGGGTGGGAAAAGCAAAACTAGGAAGACAGGGCTGGTATGATGCCATATCCCTGTAATCCTGTCACTCTGGGAGCCTAAGGTGGGAAGATCTCTTGATCTTAGGAGTTAGAGACCAGCTTGAGCCAAGAGCAAGACCCCATCTCTACTAAAAATAGAAAAAGTTAGTTAGATGTTGTGGTACTTGCCTGTAGTGCCAGCTACTCGGGAGGCTGAAGCAGGAAGATGCTTGAGCTTAAGAGGTTGTTGTGAGCTATGTATGACGCCATGGCTAGCCCCGGAGATAGACGAGACTATCTCAAAAACAACAACAACAAAACTCAAAGCAAAAAAAAGAAAGAAATTAGGAAGACAAGACTTTTAAAGAAAACACCTTGTATGTTGGGCTGGCCACATCCTCCAGGTAACAAGGTCCTGTGTGGAGGAATACTGTGTTTATTTTGTTTTCATGTGTGTTTTCCTTTTAAAAGTCCTTGGGTGGCTTAGGAGTAGGGTGATTAATATCCTGTTTATTTGGATTTTTTTTTTATTCACTTTTTTCTTTTTCTCCATCAGGCGTTAGGGTGTTTCCTAGCTCTACAAGGGCTGCTGTATTCTCTGGGATCTACATAATGTATCTCTTGCTCTTTCATACGCATGTATTGATCTTCCTTAACAACTCCAGGCTTGCCTTTTGCTCTTCTCTTGGAAATTATTTTACTGGCTGGTGGGCAATCTTAGTCTGGTCTCACAGGGAAGATAGAAGAAGTGATGGCTGTTAAGACAAATCACATAATAGCACTGTTTCTCAAACTGTTTCATGCTACATTTTGGAAAACCTGGTCCCCTGGCCTTTCTTTGCCCTTTGCATCTTCTGTAGTAACAAGCAGAAATTTAACTTGATTCCTACTCTTCAAGGTAACCACTACTCCAGAGCCCTCTGGAGACATAACACCTCAATATAAATTGGCACTTCCTAGATAATGGTCACATTTCTCAAGAGAGACAGACCTATCTAGAGGAAGCTATGTGCCGATTATCTTCTTAAGCATCTGAATCCTTAAGAGTAGTGCCCGCTTTAAAGAGTTATAATGAGAAAGGATTGAATGAAATATTTTGAACTTAGTAAATGAAATTCCTTTCCTCTTATTATCTTTGTTGGTATAGGCTGGTCCAAGTAAATGCTTTTATTTTATTTTTTTTAGCCTGGGCGAGATGGCTCATGCCTGTAGTTTTTAGCACTCTGAGAGGCTGAGGTGAGTGGATTCCTTGAGCTCAGGAGTTCAAGACCAGTCTGAGGAAGAATAAGATCCCATGTGTACTAAAAATAGAAAAACAATTCTAATTTGTATAGGGGCCAAACTAAAAGAGAGAGATATATATATAGAGAGAGAGAGAAAGAGAGAAAGAGAAACTAGCTGGGTAGTGACATGCCTATAGTCCCAGCTATTTGGGAAGCTGAGGAAGAGGATCGCATGAGCACAGGAGGTTGAGGTTGCTGTGAGCTCTAAGTGCCGTCAGTGCACTCGGTCCAGGGCAACAGAGTGAGATTCTATCTCAAAGAAGAAAGGAAAAGAAAGAGAAAAACTGAGGCAGGAGGCTTGAGTCCAAGAGTTCAAGGTTGCTGTGAGCTATAATGATGCCACAGCACTCTGTCCAGTGTGACAGAGTGAGTACTTTATCTCAGTAAATTAAGTAAGCACATAAATAAAACACAAAACCTTTTTTTTTTGATGACTTTGAACAGTTCTTTGTAGCTAGGGCCAGACAGTAGTACAGCTGGCAGGAGTTGTAAATGGAAGTTTGTAAGATTCGGGGCAGTTTTATAGAATCAATCTTTACTTGCAAGATTGTTCGATAAAGTTCAAAAATAAAACAAATTGGTTTTGTGGTTCTTCTGTTTGCTTTTACCTTCACTTAACTCCCCCATTTTCTGATTCGTTTTATTGTTTTGTTTCAGTGGTTCACCACCACTCTAGGGCCACCAAGATGAATTTATGGAGGGCGGTTCCTGTGGCTCAGCGAGTAGGGCACCGGCCCCATATACCGAAGGTGGCGGGTTCAAGCCCGGCCTCGGCCAAACTGCAAAACAAAAAAATAGCCGTGCGCTGTGGCGAGCGCCTGTAGTCCCAGCTACTCGGGAGGCTGAGGCAAGAGAATCGCTTAAGCCCAAGAGCTGGAGGTTGCTGTGAGCAGTGTGACGCCACGGCACTCTACCCAGGGCGATAAAGTGAGACTCTGTCTCTACAAAAAAAAAAGCACATTGAAAACTTGTTTTTCCAAGTGTTATTTGTAGTTACATCATCTGAATTATCAAAGAGAGCAAGCATTTACAGGTTTAATCTCATCCCATATTCTCTGACTTCTTGGAGTAGTATTACCCATTTTTTTCTTACTCCCCAATGCCACTTTCAGCATTATTATTTCCACCACCCTCTACATTTCTTATTCAAAGTCCACACCATCTGCCTCAGCCACCCACCTAATCATTCCTCTTGTTCTTTCTTCTCTCCACTCCCACCACAAAGCCTACCAATTATCTACTCCCTAAAATGAGATCAGTGTAGGACTCACTTTTTTTCTTTGTTTTCAACTCTTCACTCTACTTCAATCATTTGCATTTATTTGGCATGAACTTTTAGATCCCCTAAATACAGAAATATTCATTCTAGTTGAACACACATTCAGCACATACTACACACTCATTGGACCCTGAGTCTATGTATCTTCATTGAACACAGCAGCTTTCCATAGATATTTATGTTTGCCCTTCATGATGTCGACATCCTTACCATTTCCCCCTCTTTGCATGCATATTCGTGTCCTCCACCACCTCAAGAAACCCAAATAAGGGGCATAAAAAAGAGCACAGCTTTGAAGTCCGAGAGTCCTGTTCCAAACCTGCCTTTGAGGCTTGTACACTGTATGATAACAGACAAATGTGGATAAATTCAGTGCAATAAGAGAAACACATGATAAGTAACCCTAAACTTCCTACAGAAGTGCTGAAAAGATAACAGAACTGATACAGTGACTATGAAACTCAGCTCCAGCTTTTTATGGGAGCAGATTAAGAATTTGAAGAGTGAGTTCATGAAGGAAAAAACTTCAAAGTCACTGGTCAGCATTTCCTACTTTGGAGGCAGAGAAGAATGATACCCCAACTCAAGTAACAGGGACCCCAAAATATTTATTATCAGAAGTAGTAGCTGCTTTAGAGATCAACATCTAGCTCCTGCACAGATATTTACAGACTGTGAAAATATAACCTGAAATGATTCTTCGATGCCATAATGGACTGAAATAGAACAGCAGCTTTTCTAGGTTTCCCTAGCATTTGGAGGCAGGAAATCTGGAAGCCTCTGCGAAGACACTGTAAGGGCTGGGTGGGGAAAATAAGTCAGTGTTTGAAGCTCTGTACCTTTAAATTTGGTGGGTCAAGGAGCATTGAATTGTTAAGGGCAAGTGGACATGGAGAAATTAGAACTGGACTCAGAGAAGTTAGCTGAGGCCAAGGCATCATGGTGAGTCTGTGCTCTACAAAGCTATCTGCTGAGGGAAAGGAACATACATATTGTAAAATGAGAGTAATCTCATTTGCTTTTTTTAAAATTGATTCATAGCTGTGTACATTAATGCAATCATGGGGTACAATGTGCTGGTTTTATATACAATTTGGAATATTTTCATCAAACTGGTTAACACAGCCTTCGTGACATTTTCTTAGTTATTGTGTTCAGAAATTTATATTCTGCATTCAGTAAGTTTCACCTGTACTTTACCTCTTTCATGTTCACATGGATGGAGCTGGAAAATATTCTTCTTAGCAAAGTATCTCAAGAATGGAAGAAAAACTATCCAATGTACCCAGCCCTACTATGAAACTAATTTATAGCTTTCATATGAAGGCTATAACCCAATCTCATTTACTTTTAAGCCTAATGTGAGGATTGCAGAGTAGGACTACAGGTAGAGGATTTAACTACAGGTAGTTTCTGGTGCCCAGTAATTGCTTAGTAAACGAAAGCTAAAAGGATAGTCAATTTTAATTTTAGTATTTTTTTCATCCTCTCTTAGCTATCGCTAAACTCCAACTACTTCGATTTTTCTTGATCTTTTACAGAATATTAATCCTCAACATTGTACCATTTCCAATTTCTATTTTTTCTTACACTGTTCCAGGTTAGATTGTCCTGTCAGGGGTGGGAGGGAAAATGACAAAAAATGCTAAATCATCCCAAAATAAACAAACACTTTTTCATCATCTGGTTATCCCTCTAAGAACCTATAAACTCTCTCTTTAGAGTAAAAATCAAAGTCAAACTTTTCTGCCCACCACACCCATTCATTAGTTTATAAATTCACTCAATTAATATCTATTGAGTGCCTACAATACCAAAAATACTCTTTTAAGAACTAGGGATATAGCAGTGAGTAAAACATGCATAGAATTCTGTATTCAGTGAACTTACACTCTAGTGGGGAAAACAGAAAATAAAGAAGATAAGTGAGTAAAGCACACACTATATTAGACAGCCAGTAGCATAAAGGAGAAAAATACAGCAGAGAAAGAAGATAGAACGTATCATAACTGGGTGTGACTGCATATAAAGTGGCTGTAGAGAGATGACATTTGAGCAAAGAGCTTGAAATAAAGCTCTTTGCTCAAATGAAAGAGGAAAAACCTCCCATGTAGTCTCATGCTGAGAGGATACAAAATGAAAAAGTCTTGAAATAGAAGTGTTTTTTGGTGTGCCCAGGCATTCACCTATCCTTAGAGTGGGGAGAAATAAGCACAAACTGATGTATTATTTAAAAGGATTTTATATTTTAACAGGATCACTGACACTGCTATATTAATCAGAAACTGAAGGATGCCAAAGAAACATCAAACAAGGAAATACAACAGCATCCACTGAGTAGATTACTACAGTTAATTGAGATTAAAAAAAAATCAGAGCTTTAACTGGCATAGTAAGCGTGGAGATGAAGAGAAAAGCTAATATTTGAATTAAAGAATGAGTCAGATATTGGTTGTAAGAAGAAGTGAACAGCTAAATGAGAGGTCAAGGTTTGGTCTGGACACGTTGAAGACTAGAGTTTCCATCTTCTAAGGTGATGAGTTTTGGATATGTTAAGTTTTAGATAAGGATTAGATATTCCAGGGAGCGCATCAAGAAACTTCTGGTGGGACCACACCTACGGTGCATCTTACAAGGGTACATGTGAAATTTACTAAATGTGGAATATAAATGTCTTAACACAGTAACTAAGAAAATGCCATGAAGGCTACGTTAACCAGTTCGATGAAAATATTTCAAATTGTATATAAAACCAGCACATGGTACCCCATGATTGTATTAATGTACACATCTATGATTTAATTTCAAAAAAAAAGAAAAGACAGAAAGAAACTGCTGGATAATCAATTCTGGATGTTGAGGGGGGGCGTCTGGGCTGGAGACTGAGATGATATTGAAAATAGAGAATATAGAAAATTATCAAAGGAATGGGCAGCCACAGAAAACAGGCAAACTATTACAAATAGAGTATAACTGTCTTACCACAACAAATAATTAAGCGAGGTGATGGTTATGTTAATCATTTCGATGTAGGCATTTCACATTGTTTATCAGTTCAGCACATTGTACCCTATAAAAGCATTCATGTACACAGTCATGATTTATTAAAAAAAATAAAGGGAAAAGGTCCTTCCCAGGGTTTTACCAGTAAACCTACATGTGACAAAGTAGATAGAAACCAGCAAATGACAGAGGGAAAGAATGGCCAGAGAAGTAGGAGAAAATCAGGACAGTGTAGTGACTTAGGAGCTAAGTGAAAAACGTGCTTGTAAAAGGAGATAGCCATCAACTATCTCTAGTCAAATTCATTTTCTCTTGAAAATGAAGATGGAAGCAATAAGAGCACTGAGAACTGACCACTAAATGTAGCAACAGAGGGATCATTAGTGACCTTGTGCAAATTTAAGTTACCTGAAGTGAGTTTAAAACAAAATGGCAAAGGGAATGAGTATAGCCATCTTGTCAAGAACTTTTCTGAAGAAGAAAAATGGATATATCTGTCAAAGTGTTGTCTAGAGAAATACTTTGTTTATGTATTGGTTTTTAAGGGAGACTAATCAGCATCTTCCCATGCTATTAAGAATAACCCTGTGGGAGAGAGAGAAGAATTGATTCATGAAGTGAGCAAAACTGTAGGAACAATGCGCTTGAGTTGTTTAAGAGTTGAGAGCAGAGGGCACCCGGGTGATGGGCTGGTTGTAATCAGAAACACAGACGATGCATTCATAGTAATAGGGGAGAAGGTTGAGTGCAGCATTGCAAATTCAAGCACGTAGGTAGAGGCAATGGTGAGACTAGTCTGGGTCTTCTATTATTTGCAACTATTTTTCTCAATGGAATAGAAAGTAAGGTCATAAGCTGAGAATGAAGACGGAAGAGTAGAGTTTGCTGATGTGAGGGGAATGCTGAAATTGTTAAATAGTAATTTATAAAGTGTGAAAAGGAATGGACAGAGGAAATGTCCTATGATGGATAGACAGTGTTGGGTCCTGCTGGAGGAGAGTGAGTATTTAACTTATGACAAGTCAGCACAACCGTGTGACTGTCCTCTACATGAGTGCACTGTTGTTTTAAATGTCCCTTCAACAGACTACATAATTATGCCATTCTGTGCATCTCTTCCTGCTCTTCCTTCCACTTGGAATATCCGCATTCTCCCTTATCTGCATATACACACCCATTACTAAAGGGTTAATTCAAACTGCATCTTTTTTGTGAAGCTCTTAGTAATGTAACTTTCCATCTTGTGTTTTCCTCTTTTATATTCTTTATTATTGTGCAGAGGTCAAATGTGGATACTCAAAATTAGACAACCGTGATTCAAATTATGAATTAAGGTTCTGTCCTTGAAGAAGTTCCTTAACCTCTCTGTTTCCTAATCTATAAAACAAATACAATAAAACATAAGATATACTTCGGAGGGCTTCTATTGAAAACTTCATGAGAAAAGGCACTTAAAGTACAACTTCAATAGACTACTCTGTTCATAGTAAAAGTTCAAATGTACACTGTTAGCTATGTTTACCATTAGCCCAGAATTTATTAATTCATATGTTAAATTGTTTTATAATGGGAAGAATGTCTTTCTGTGGACTATGCTATGTAAGTTCCCCAAGGGTAGGAAATATGTGCTATCCTTCCTTCTAAATGCTTCATAAAACACTGCTTAGTAAGAAAACATCAGTTAAATACTTATGAAATTTGAATTTTACTTTTTAACTTATATGATAGAATTCAACATCATCTTGCATGATATGATGATAAAATAATTACATTATGCTGAATATTTCCATTTGGATTTGAAGACAGACCACCATCTTCTAATATTAACTATTTCTTTCTTTCTTTTTTTTTTTTTTTTGCAGTTTTTAGCCGAGGCTGGGTTTGAACCCACCACCTCTGGCATATGGGGCTGGCGCCCTACTCCTTTGAGCCAAGGGCGCTGCCAACTATTTCTTTAGGTATGACCAGAAAGCTTCCTGACATTTTAGTGAAAGTTTCCCTTTCTACATACTGTGTCACCAAACAAAAAGCAGAAACATAAAAAGAAATGGAAAGAATTCCTTTTCTAGGGGAAAAAATACTATAAGAACACACTATAAATACAAAACACAAATATGTAATAGAGAATATATTTTTATGCACACATATTTTATTCAAAAATTATAACCATTACATGCATTACATTTATTGCAAGGTGAACCTGGAATCTACAAGTAAAATTTATCTAGACATTGTTTGACTTGTTGTGTTTTATATAAAAATTGCATGGGAGGGGTGGGGAAAGGAAGAGCAGAGAGAGGGAAGGAATGGGGGGTGGGGTCTTGGGGTCTTGGTGTGTGCCACACCTTTTGGGGGCAAAACACGATTGTAAGAGGGACTTTTCCCAACAAATGCAACCAGTGTAACATGGTTTCTTGTACCCTCAATGAATTCCCAACAATTAAAAAAAAAATTGCATAACAATATTAGCTATCAAAATTTCAAGCCAACTTCACATTTTCTCATTTACCTAGAATTGCTAATCAGAAAATAAAATGGAGAAAATATATTGTTATAAAGGGAAATTACAAATATTTAACTTATAAATGAGGATGCAATATCCTAAACAACATATTGACAAGTTGAATTAAAAATTAATGTTTAAGTAATGTACTTTGGTCAAAATTAAATCCAGTTTATGTGAGAATTAGTCACTATTTTCTTTCCTTTTTTTTTTTTGTTGTTTTCTTTCCCTCACCCCTTCCCTCCTTCTCTCTCTGTCTGCTCTCTCCTTCCCCCAAGCCCCACTGTGTCATTAATTGTCATGTATTGTTCTCATATCAAAGTTATACATGGGATCCATGCTTCTCTATTCCTGTGATGTTTCACTAAGAATAATGTGTTCCACCTCCATCCATGTTAGTACAAACACTGCAAAATCTCCATTTTTTTTGATGACTGAGTAATATGTTTATAATTTCCCTTTATAACAATATATTTTCTCCAATTTGAATATCAGGTGTATCCAGATCAAGTAGAATGATTTTGAAATATTTCTTCTTTTTCTATTGTCTATAAGATTTGTCATGATCTGTTTTTTGAAACTCTCTTTTACTTTTATTTATGTAATATCAGTTGTCTATTTTTTGAGACTTTGGAAAAAAAAATAAGAAGTTACCTTATGACTTTAGACTGAGCCTCAGAGTCAAAGTATTCTATAATAGACATACTCTTATTTGATAATGTGAACTTTACTTTCTTGGCATTATTATTATTAATATTGCCTAATATTTTGATGCAGTAATCATCTGTTTTCTTTTCAGAATGTATTTATCTTCATTCATTCTTTACATGGTTTTTGTGGTGTAAGTTACTCCAACAATGGAAAGCTATGGTAACTATACCCCCTACTTCTGCAAATTCTTTTCAGATGTCAAATTTAGCCTAGAGGCCACTGCCCCAAAATACCCTCTCAGGTTATCTTGGAAGAGCAATAGTCCAGTGTGGTTGGAGCAGTGGCTGTTAACAAAATAAAAACTGGATGCTTTACAATTTTTAATTCAGGAACAGTTAGAACAAGGACATATTGAGCCCTCCTCCAGCCCCTGGAGTTCCCTCATCTTTACTGTAAAAAAGAAATCAGGAAAATGGAGAATGCTCACCAATCTCCACAAAGTCCGTGAAGCTATTACTCCCATGGGTCCTTTGCAAACTGGCCTCCTTTTCCCTCTATGATTCTTTGTAATTGGTATTTGTATATAATTGATATAAAAGATTGTTTTTTTACTATATATTTACATACTGAAGATCAACCCCGTTTCGCTTTGTCTGTCCCTTCCTATAATCAGCAGAGACCCTACCAACACTTTCAGTGGAAAGTTCTGCCACAAGGTATGTTGAATAGTCCCACATTGTCTAGGCATTTTGTTGATCAACCACTGCATCGCATTAGAAAGAAATATCCTACAGCCTATATCATTCATTACATGGATGACATTTTGCTTGCCCACCAAAATTTGGCTGTTTTACAAGACTTGTTTAAACAAGCCATATTTGCCTTAAAATCTTATGGCCTTAAATTTGCACCTGAAAAAATTCAAATTACATCCCCCTATACTTATTTAGGATACAAATTAACTCAAACCAAAATTCTCCTGCAATGTGTGAATTTTCAGTTAGATTCCTTATCTACTTTGAATGACTTTCAAAAATTGTGGGGCCATATTAATTGGTTATATCCTACTTTAGGAATACCAACTTATGCTTTAATGAATCTCTTTAAAATTTTTGAAGGACCTTCGATTTGAACAGTCCTCGCTCACTCAACCCTGAGGCAAAAGAGGAATTGCAATTAATTGAAAAGGAGTTTGCCTCAAAACAATTAGATCAGATTGACATTAGGTTTCTGATTCGACTGATCATTACAGCCACTTCTCACTCTCCAACTGGAGTTATTTATAAAGAGGATACTCTTCTAGAGTGGCTATTCCTCTCTAATAAAACCAGGCAAAATTTCAACAATATTTAGACAAAATTTGTGAACTAATTGCTAAAGGCAGAAATAGAATTTGTCAACTCTCAGGCTTTGATACATGTTCTATAATTGTTCCTTTTATAGAAGGACAAATTCAACTTAATTTTCAATTATCAATGCCTTGACAAATAGCTCTTGCATCTGATATGGGCCTGATTACCAAAAGATTTCAATTCCTAAGCTTACTTCCTGGGTTCTCCTTCATATCGTCAAGGCTCCCCACTTACAGATGCTATTACATTTTACACAGATGCCAATAAGCATGGCAGGGCTGAATACACTGATGATCATAATCTCAAAATCATTCAAAGTCCTTATACTTCTGTTCAAAAGAATGAGATGCATGCTACTCTTACTTTACTCCAAGACTTTCATTGTGCTATGAACACTGTCACCAACTCTCAATACTCCAGCTTTCTTTGCTCTTAAACACCTTAAAACAGCAACTATGACTCATACTAATGAAATCTCTTCTCTTTTTCAATCTATCCAGTGACTTCTTAGATACCGTATTCATCCTGTATATTTTACTCATATTAGAGCACATACCATTCTAACTGGTCCCATGACTTCTCTAAACTTTCAAATGGATCAAGCCCTTATTGGTACCGTCCAGGAAGCATCCACTTTTTATTCTTATATACATGCTAATGCAAAAATGTTTCATAAGAAATTTCATCTCACAAAAATTCAATCACAACAAATTCTCCCCAGTTGTCCTTCTTATTCCAAAATACATGTATCCTCCTTTCATGAAGGAACCAATGCTAGAGGAGAAATAGCAAACCAAATATGGCAAATGGATGTGACCATTGTCCCATCCTTTGGTAGATTAAAATATGTTTATCATTCCATAGATACTTTTTCTCATTTTTTCTGGGCCACAACCTTATCAGGAGAAAGGGCTCATTGTGTCATTCAACACTTGCTAGAATCTTTTAATGTCATGGAGCTCCCTAAGTCCATTAGACTGACAACGCACCCTCTTACTCTGCTCAAAAATTAAGTAATGTTCTATCCTTCTGGAATATTAAAATTTCTCATGGTATTTCTTACAATTCTCATGGCAAAGCTGTTATTGAATGCCATCACAAAACATTAAAAGATATAATAGTTAAACAAAAAGAGGGAGATGGCATACTCCCCTTGAATAATCGCCCTAGATATATCCTCACTAGAGCCCTAGTGCATGCATTTTATTAAGCCCATGCATTTTATTGAGGCATCACATATTAGAACACAGAACTTAATTTCTTGAATTTCAAGAATGATGGAAACACAGCTGCTGAACATCACTGGACATCTCTTACCCATCTGCCACTTTCCAAGTGCAGCAACCTATTTTCCATAAAACACTTGATAATGTCTGAATAGAAACCTAGTTATGTGCTAATTGGGGTCGAAGGTTTGGTCCTATCATTACAGAACAAGAAAAGCAGAGGCTGCCTGCTCGCTAGATTAAAACTCGACATGGACAGGAGACCTCACCAACACCTTGACAAATCCGTCCTCGGTAACTCCTTCTATAGATACAAGGTTCCCTCATTTCAGCCTGAATAAGGAATCTCAATTTTTTTAGGCCTGAAATTTCATGAAAACAGTCTACTCCAAACTATCCACCCTGATTGTCATTTACTGTGAACCTTAGATCACCCTCCTCTGAGAAACCCTGACTGCCTCCCATATCCCCGTCCATCCTCAGCGGGAAGTAGCTTGGGAAGGTCAGTGTCCTTCTTCCCATAGGCAGTTAGAGCTTCTGAGAGGCAGGTTGGATACAGGGTTCCATCACTTACAAAACCTCCCAATCTCTAGGCCCGGGTGAGCTCAGTCCACACCCTCTAAGCTCTAACAAGGCTCTGAACAAAGCAGTCGACTTTGGTAATAGAAATTTGAAGATATAGCAAACTTCTTGTATCAGCAAAGGTGAGGGAATCTTTATTTATTGGATATATATTCTTAATCCTTCCCTTACTGCTCCTTTAGATCGACACTTCCCCACCTGTCATTCCAGTCAGCACTACACCTATTGCTGTTCATTTAATGAGTGCAGTGGATAATGTGCAGAAGCAAGAAACTTTGGGTATTGATTAATACTTCCTAGGGAAGTGTCAAGAACTCTGTGGGTGAGTGAGCCCAAAACAGTTAGGTGATGAAATACGTAAAATTAATATTACTCTTATTTGTTTAGGACACAGATCCCTTTTCTGTAGTGAAGGTCCTTACTGACTCCTTTGATGAAGTTTTGTGAACTATTTTTTTTTCCTTTTTCTCTCTCTTTCCTTTTTCCACCTCCCTAGAGGGATCGCTATTTGACAAGAAGATCAAATGAAATAAACAACTACAGGTTTTTCTTTCACCCTGCACAAGAAAGTCTTAAACAAAAAAGGGGGAATATGTAGCCACCTATGTAACAAGGTGTGTAGGCACCGGGAACAGCAGGCTTGCAGAGACAAAGTGGCAGTTTTGTGAAACTATACAAGCAATCACATATAAGCAAAGACATTAACAGACCTTTGGCAGTAGGAACAGTTGAACAGCTGTGGAATTCCAGTGTGGGGGTCGGGCTGGGGGGTATGGGGACTTGTTAATAAATAAGTAGCAGCTGGGGAGGTTGCTTGGGGCCTTTTCCGGGACACATAGAGGGCCCACCTCCTGCAAGCTTCAAGCTTACAATCCATTGTCCTGCTGCTTCCTTGGTGATGGTACCGACAAGTAGCCAAGTTGATTGTGTGGGTAGGCTAGAGTAATCACTACGAGGCATACCATAAAAAGAGTATTCTAACAAGATGAACTGGTACTCATGAGCATTATCTACATGTACTCAGCTTGGCTTTGTTGATAATGTGTGCTTTTTCTTGTGCAGATAAAAATTGTATGTATTAGCCAAACACCCATATTTGGAAATGGCTTTCTGGCAGTGATACGTGCATTTTAGTGAAGCATCGTATACGAGAACTCAGAAAACTTTTAAAAGCTATGATGTACTGAATGTCAACTCTACCAATGAATCTTACATACATCAACTCCTTATGGAGAAAATTATCATAATTTTGTAACTAGAACAAAGATACCTTATACAGTGAGTATTAGGAAAAAGAGATTTAGAAAACAGGCCCAAGAACAATAGCCATGGCCTGCCAAATGCATCCACAAACACAGAGTCTTGATGAAATCTAGTTGAAAGAATATACCACTTAGAGAAATGTTTGGAATATCTTAACTGAAGCTTTTAAAGTTTACTAGAATATATGAAGGGCTAATTAGTACAAAGTGAAAGTGCATCCAGTTAAAAAAGCAAGTCTGATCCCATCACCATGTCAAGTGGGTTAATCTTAAAGTGCTCTTTTGAGATGAACCTTCCTACCTCATTAGTACTTCAGTATAAGCATACCTTCACTGGTGGGGTGCCAAGAGGCAGATCTGGAAGAGGTAGTGCATAATTAGGCTCACTACCCAAATCACTATTTTTGAGATGACCTTCCTGAGATGCTTTTTTCACTTTGCTTCTGTTGGTATTTTTTTTCATCTCAGCATTTACGCAAACTGAACCTCCTTTGATATTTTGCTCAAATGCTGGCATGTAGAGTGAATATTTTTACTTATTTCTAGAACACAGCATCCTCAAGAAATGCAAATATTCACCTGTCTGCATGATAAACTTTCCTTTGTCACTACCCAGGATAACACCACTCGAGATATTCTTCTGGAGCAAGAATTTATATATTTTGTAACTTGATAAAAAGTTTAAGAAATATATTTGGGATATAGAGAACAGTTCACCATCAGTGTGTGTATGTGGGTAGGTAGGTGTATAGTGGAAAATTGTCTAGATAGAAAGAGGGAAAGCTTTGTTTCAACATTATTCACAAAAAAAATAAAAATAAAAAAAAATGAACGAACCAACCAATCCAGCACCTCCAGTTATTACATTAGGATATTATGGAATAATAGTAGAATGGTTATGGAGCCCAAATAATAAATGGAGTTGTTAATTATATTAACTATACATGGAAGTAAACATTTTACATTTTATTTTATCAACCTCAGAACATGAATAGAAAATTTCTTGAGAAAATATCTAAGAAAAAGTGGGTTTTGAAACATAATAGCTGGCAACTTTTCTGGGGTTAGCAATTCTTCAGAAGAAGAGATTGAGACACATTGTAGCAAGCTAGGGAATAACTTCAAGGAAACATAAGCAACTGAAAAAAACAGACAGGTATATGAAGACCTCAAAAGTATAAAATATTACCTTCGAATTTATATTATAATGAATACATAAGATTTATATGGCCCCAATTTTAAATCAATGAAAGGTAATAAACAAAGCATTAAATATATGGAAAGGTATATCATATTCATGGATGATTCAACTTAATATAAGGTTTTAATTCACTTGAAGGTGACTAAATTAAATTAATTAAACCAATTAAATGTAATTTCAATAAAAAAGATCTAATATAGTCTTTGAGAAGACTTTCCTACATTGATTCTAATTTTTTTTATTGAAATACATTAAAAAATAGATAAGACCAAGGTCAATAAAGAAAAGTATTTTGGAGAGATTTAGAATGTTGGATATTTTTCATCTACCTCTCTAGGTTGATGCTTCTCTCTTTTTCGTCTCTTATGCCTTGGGATGCTGAACTTTCAAGACCATAAGTATTAGAGTTCCTAGCTGTCTATTTTCCTTAGATTTGTTCATGAGAGGGACTATTATGTACCTTCTCCTAGCTATTCTTCTACCTAAGATCAATGATCCTGCCAAAGTGTTCCATATTAGGTTGCATGTACCTGTAGTATAGCATTTGTCTCATTTTGTTACGATTTCCTACCTTCTCTGCTATAATGTTCTCCTGAGAAGCACTGTTATCTTTATTAATTAGTATCTAAGGATATATCAGTTAGCTAATACATTTTAAGCCGGCAAGAACATCAACTGTTTACCCAAACGTAACACATAGTTTATATTCAGGCTTATTATATCTCTATAGAAAAGGTTTCTAGGTTTAAATCAAAATAAAAGTTATTATTTAAACACAAAGGCTAAAGTTGGCAGGAAAAAAAAAAGTGGTTTTTCTTGTGTAGTAACCGAGCAATAAAGTGTAAGAAAGTTCTGTTTGTAAAATAAATACGGACTCTGGTTATCAGTCCTTTCTGGTTATCAGATGTACAGCATGTAGATATTTTCACTCATTCTGTGGATTGTCTATGTGCTCTTTTCATCATGTTCTTGGATGTGCAAAAGCTTTTAATTTGATCAGGATCCATTTATTTTTGTTGTTGCTGTGATTGCTCATTGTTTTTTTCTTTTTTTTAAATTAAATCATAATTGTGTATATTGGTGCAATCATGGGGCACAATGTGCTGACTTCATATACAATCTGAAATATTTTCATTGACCTATTTAACATAGCTTTCATGGCCTTTTAATCACTATATGAAGACATTTACATTCTGCATTTAGTAATTTTCACTTGTACCCTTCTAACATTTTCTTCTAGGATTCTTATAATTCCCTGTTTTAGGTATAAGTCTGTCATCCATTGTGAGTTAACTTTAGTGAGTGGTGAGAGGTACAAATCCTGTTTCAATCTTTCACACGTGGCTATCCAGTTTTGCCAGCATCATTTATTGAATAGGGATTCTTTTCCCCAGTGCGTGTTTTAAGTAAACACATCCATTAAAAAGTGGGCAAAAGATATAAACAGTAACTTTTCAAATGGAAATATACTAATGACTAAAAAACTCATGAAGGGATGCTCAACATCTCTAATCATTAGGGAAATGTGGATCAAAACTACAATGAGATATTGCCTAACTCCAATGAGGATGAAACAACAAATGCTAGTATGGATACCAAGAGAAAGAAACTCTTATACACTTTTGGTAGGACTGCAAACTAATAAAAACTCTATGGAAAATTGCACTGCAATAACACAAAAAACTTATGGTAGACCTATGATTTGATCAGCAACCCCACTGCTGAGTATACACCCTAAGTAAAAAGGGTTATTTTATAAAAAGGACACCTGCACTCAAAAGTTTGTAGAAGCACAATTTATAATTGCAAAGATGTGGAAACAACCCAAGTGCCCACTAATACATGAATGGACTAATAAAATGTGGTATACGCATACTGTGGAGTGCTACTCAGTCATAAAAGAAATGGCCATCTAGTATCTTTTGTGACAACCTGAATCAAACTAGAAACCATTCTTCTAAGGTGACATCATAAGAATGGAGAAACAAACACACGTACTCAATACCAAGTTGGGATGGACTGATCAACACTTAAGTACACATATGGAAGTAAATCTCAATGAAAATCAAGCTGGGGAATAGGGAAAAGGGCAGGGGTAAATACACACCTATTGGGTATAGTGCACACTCGGTGAAGGGCACTGAGTCTAAAAGTTGTAAAGTGCCTTACAACTTTGACTCAATCTGTACAAAAAACAAAGTATGTAAACAAAACATGTAGACTCCTACAATTCTGAAATAAGAAATGAAAACATTACTGTCTATAGATCATTGTTGAAAAGAAACATAACTGCAATCTGAAGACAATTTTTGACTCTCCCCAAATAATGCAATTAACCAGAAAATAGACATTTTTAATACTTTGATGTTTAATAAAGATAGTTATGTCTCTGTAAGCACAATTTGATAAACAATATTATATTATAGGTATATAAAAGAACACTTCAACCAATGCACTAGGAGGTAATTTAAATATAGAACATTTTATACTCTTTCTACAAAAAAAATAAACTACTGCAAAAACCCTATTTTCTTTGCTTTCTTTTCTTTTAATTTCCTTAATTAAGTACTCAGATAATATAAAATACAAATGTGGAAACTAAAATATTTATTTTGAATGATTACTTCAGTCAAAACTACTGGAAAGTTATATAATAAAACTGTATAAAAATAAAGCATAAAAATATTTTGAATTTTTAAAAGATTATTTCAGATAAGGCCTGAAATCTGAAAATTCAAAGCACCGTAACATATTTTTCTTTAATAAGATATAATATGTAAAATAGTGATGCATTACGTATATAAATAAAATAATGTCAAATATTATATTTCTGGCTTACTCATTTTAAAATGTAACTTATTTGCCTTTCTAGGCACAATCCGTTTGCTGATTAAACTTCTTCAGAAGTTTTCTTAATATTAAGAGTTACCTGCAGAGAGTTTTTCAGATGGAAGATTACAAAAACACATTTAATTTAAAGCCATATGGAAAGTAAAGTAGAAGTGTGAAAACCAAATACAATCTCAGTATATGTTTCATATTTCTATAAAAATTTTTAATAAAGCAACACTTACAAGCTCTACTTGAGGAAAATAACCAATTTATAGAGGATTATTTTACATCATATTTGATGTCTTGTACTGAATTAAGATAAAATCAAAGTAATATGGGAACTTTTAGTAGTGCAATGTGGGCAGACATGACAAAATCATCATAAGAGGCAGAAGCAAATCACAAAGGCAACAAAGGTAAATGTTACTTATCTCATTATTAACTCTTTCTCTTCCTTTTTTCCTGAACTTGCATGAGTTACCATAGCTAAAACTCATCTTCCATATTTTTCTTTATCATCCATCAAATGTTTTCACAAAAGAACTCAGAGTCCTTGGAAACTAATTGAAAAATTCTAGAAATGAATTGTGAAATTCTCCAAGACAAAATATTGATTTGGGCTACAAATTTCTTAACTAGGACATTATGAAAACAACACAGAAATGATAGTATCCACACTATGGAATGAAATGTATTCCAATGCACAGTTCATATAGTCATAATTACATACAGTAAAAAATAATTTCTTTCCATTTCATCAAATAACTAAGTAAATACTTTGTAAGATATGGTTCAAAGAGCTCCCTCCAGTCTATGTGGTCTGTGCTCCTTTCTTTTTTTTTTTTTTGAGTCACCCATGGATTCCTCTTTGTCAGCTGTATGTCCCACATGCATCCATCTCATAATCTTTTCTCAAATTATAATCCTATTCTTAGTTTGGTCTCCAAATTTATACTTCTCTGATTATTCTTTTCTTCTGTCTTTCAATTAATTGTAATTTCTAAGAAACTTTGATTTCTTCCTTATCTCTATCCCTAATTAGTTTTCAACCTAGCCATGACTTTTTCATCTCTTCGTGAGGGCACTGCCACTTTCCACATAATCACAATGTCTTTGTCATGCAAATTTGAACTATTTTAGTCTTCTGTACTTTACTATCATTGGGAGTTAATTTTGATTTTCTAATGTTGGTGAGAATAGGACATTCTAGAACATGAATTGAAAATAAATCGCATCTCTACATAGTAATATATATTACATTGTAATTACAGTCTATAATAAATAAAAAGCTCAGAGAATAAGGTTTTAATGAGAGAAATCACTATTTGTTATTGACCATAACAACTATTCTCTGTATTCAAAGAATGGATAAACAGGTGAATGAATATAAATTATGTAGTATTCTCCCCTTATCTTCAGTTTTGCTCTCCTTGGTTTTAGTCAGCTGCAATAACCATGAAGTTAAAATACTATATGGAAAATAAACAATTCATAAGTTTTAAATTGTGCACTGTTCTGAGTAGCATAATGAAATCTTGTGCCCCCCACTTCATCCTACCTGGGACATAAATCATCCCTTTGTCCATCCTACCTACACTTAATATACCACCTAACTGTTAGTCAACAATATCATCTGTTCCTGACAATACAACATCAACATTGTCATGGCTCAATGATCCAGGACCTCTCAAAGTAGATGATGCTCCTTCTCCCATCTCAAGGTCAACAGTAGCTGAATTGTTTGTCACAATGTCTACGTCATTCACCTCCCTTTATTTCATCACATAGATATTTTATTATCTCACCTCATCGAAAAGATAAGCTCCTGAGAATGTCTTTAGGTCAGATTTGTATATAACTTAAATCCCTGAAGAACAGCACATAAACCATAATAATAATACTACAATAATGCCTCATACATGGTAAAAATAATACAATGTAATACTGTAGTAGTAATAATACCTATCTACTATAATATTAATGTACAGAAACCCTGGGTAGAGTGTCATGGTGTCAGAGCTCAAGCAACTTCAAACTCCTGAGCTCAAGTGACCCTCTTGTCTCAGCCTCCCAAACAGCTGGGTGCTTACCACAATGCCCGGCTACTTTTAGAGATGGGGCCTAGCTCACTTGTAAACAGGCTGATCTCGAATTCTTGAGCTCAAGCAATCCACCTGCCTTGGCCTCCCAGAGTGCTAGGATTACAGGCATTAGCCACCATGCCTGGCCTAGGCTCTTTTAATCAAGCAAATAACATAAAAACAAATTCATACAAAAAGTTTAGATAAGAGACATGAGAAATTTCAGAAAAGAATACTAAAGCATCTAATGTTGCATTAACACTAGGTTAATAGAAATGTGCTCTTTTTCATCATTATCCAAATCAATAATAACCTTTCCATTTAAATAATTAAAATCCACTATCCTGCTCAATAATAATTGTGCTTTCATTGAAGCACTGCCTTTTACATATTTCATTATTCTCACTATATCTTTGGTAATTGTTCCAACTGTCCAATAGTTGAGTGACTGAAGCCTAATGCTTTCCCAATGAATGATGGAGTCTGGCCTTTCTCTGAACACAATTATTTTTACTTTCATTCCCATTGTTATCACCTTTCTCTTTGCTGCAGACTCACCTAGGATCGCAAGGGACTTTCTTTTTTGGAGGCACAGTCATAGGAGTAAACACAGAAAATAATAAATCAAATCAAACTATTACGACAAAAGTTATACTGTGTGTTAAATGGCCATATAAACAAAGATACTACCTGGATGCTGTCCCAACAGATTTATTTACATGCACAAAAAACCTAGTTTTTTATTAACTAATTTAATTAGTTATAAATTATCTTCAGGGGAAGCCTTGGGAGCCCCATAGTAAGTATGTAATGCCCTAGGTCTGGTTATCGGTAACCTAGGGACTATCTGTATTTTAATTTAAATGTAAGAATAAGCCATTAAAAAGCAGATATGATCAAAAGTACTGGACTTTTCTAAGTGTATTTTTGGTAGATATTTGTGCCTATATTTTTACAACACTGTCTTTTTATTTTAATAAATTACCGCATAGGTACATCTTCTAAGACAAATTTGTTAGTGGTCCACCCTGTCACTAAAAAATTTACTTACTCTTAACCCATGGAAACTGTGATAGCAAATGTACATTGTTTTTAGGTAATAAAAAATTTTACTTACAAATGTTATCTAAAATAAGCATATTTCTGGCCAAATAAAATTAAATCTGATTTAAAGTAGCTTTTGAACAAGTTCCCATAAAATCTTATACTATGCTATTTAATAAACTAATAAGTAAATTAAGAACATATGGGACCTTTGGGTATCCTCACAGTAACTTTCTTATGTAGTGTCTTCAGAGAGTTTTTCAATGGAGATTACACATTTATTTCAGAAAAAGATTGAAGACTCTTATGAAATGAGTATTGACTTATTTTCTCTTCAACTCCATGAAGCATAACATATTGTTCTGTGAACCAAAAGAAGTTATAATGATTGTGCAATGCAGGTTACAATTTTTGGTTCTAAATAGCTTTGAAACTTTTCTACATTTTTCATTGCATTGATTACCAGTACATTATGAAGCTCAAAATATATGGCCAAATGGAATCAAAACTTTAAAGCTAATACACCTGCCTAACTGAGCTGACAATTTGTTTTGTGCTGCTAGAAAGTTTGGGTTATACAATTTGTGAGAGATGATACTCATCCAATCTGTTATCACTATCTTTCCTTAATGGTTACAGTTATAAGGCTGGTATAACTGAAATCTATCTTCCAGTGGAAAAGAAAACTAGCATTAATGAATCCACATTGAACTCTCTCTGCCAAAATATAAGCTTTTTTCTGATAATTACCCAACTTTTTTAAGGAAATAAATTCAACTTAAGAAAAAGATATATTCAAAAACCAAAAATTTAATTTTGCATTTATGTTTTCTTTTTATTTCCATGTTGTCTATATGTTTGCTTCCTAATCATAAAATTCCACATCTAAAGTCTGTTTTGCTAAATAAATGCAAAGTACTAAATTTTATCTGTTTATCTCCATTTTTAATAAAAGCAACCAGTGATAAAATCAACAAATGCCCTGAAGATTTAGAATAATGTCTTAGCTTCATAAAGAAATCAAAATTGCATCTCTTACTTTCTATTTCATACGTCACTATTGAGTTTTTTCACATTAACAACATTGAGTTTGTAAGCCTTCATAGTTACATTGAGCTACTGAGCTTTCAAAGGCAACAACATGAGGCAAAAAAGATTCAGTGTAGGATAAACATCATCATAATTATTTTTAAAGCCCATTTTCACCTTAGGGAATACTGATCATAGTACATAGTTTTTTGGGGTTTTTTTTTGCAATTTTTGACCGGGGCAGGTTTGAACCTACCATCTGCAGTATATGGGGCCAGCAGCCTACTCCATTGAGCCACAGGTGCCACCTGGCTCTCTGTGCTCTTAATAGGTGGATGATCATGTTGTGTCTCCTTCCTCCTGTAGGACCCCAGATCTCTAGGTAAAACTTATATTACTGGTTATTTTCATAGCTTACATCCTCAAGGTACATTAGAAAGACTGGTCCTAAGCTCTTTAAGAATCTTTTATTATAATTCCTTTGGCAAAAGAAAGACATACAGGTATTTCTTTTGTGGGTTCAAACCTGGCCCCAGCCAAAAGTTGTGGGGAAAAAAAAAAAAGCATGGACAGCAGGTGTTAACCTCAGGAGAAAGGGTTAGCATGGCAGAAAAGATTTGGTGAATTGGGGCACACTCTTTTTTCTCTGATTTTGTCTTCATCTTTAGTTTCCCTTCCATCAACACCACCATGAGAACCTTGGTCTATGATTTGGGAGAAGTTGTTGATTCTAAGGAAAATAATTATTTTCTTAAGTCTTTGCAAGGGAAGGGGGAAATGCTTCACATGAAACAATCTTTTTTTTTTTTTTTTGTAGAGACAGAGTCTCACTTTATCGCCCTGGGTAGAGTGCCGTGGCGTCACACTGCTCACAGCAACCTCCAGCTCTTGGGCTTAAGCGATTCTCTTGCCTCAGCCTCCCTAGTAGCTGGGA
>CAUYON010071610.1:0-23576 GCA_963573935.1 Arctocebus calabarensis
TTCTGACATCTCAGCCATTTGCTTATGCAAGGGATCTTGTGCTGTATCTACCTTGTCATTCCTTGGGGGAGTTGATCTACTCTGATTATTCATATTGCCAGAGTTTTTCTTTTGATTCCGCCTCATGATTATTTTTCACTGTTGCCTATGACCGTCCTCAGAGTTGGGGAGGTGTCTCTCCCACATCAGACCCTGGCAGAATCACTCTGTTGTTACTGGATCTTTGTAGGGAGTGACCCTGTGTCTCTAATGATTTCTCAAACCCCTCAGGGGGGAGAGCTTAAATCCTCCTCAGCCTGCTTAGAAGACACTTTAAATTGCAAACTTGGGCTAAGCAGAAGCTTTCCCTGGAAAGCACTTGTGGCTGGGATCACTCCTTAGGTTGCTATCCACTTACCCAGTATGCCAAAACTGGTCTCACCCTATGCCCCTGAGGGCTAAGGCTGCAAGGCATCTCAGTCCCCGCCTTTGGGCTGCTCAGTCAGTAGATTACCCACTCCCACCCGATGTTTGTTCTGCAACCCTGAGGGTGGAGCTTGCCAGGGCAGTTCTCCCACAATGGCTCCACACAGCCCACAACCAAACACTGGTGGCTCCGTCTGGCTCAATGACCCAGTCTGGGGCCCCAGACAATGCTCAAAGACCCCTGCACTCTTGCCCAAGTTCTCCCAAGGCAGTTCAACTGAGGGCCAAGTCCAAAAGAAACCCAAACAGCACACAGGCAGGGCCTTTCCAGCCAGTAGTCCCACTGTTGCCCCACCCACAGCTGCCAACAGTATTAGACCGAACTAAACACACACAACCACTTGCCAAATCTCCGCCCTTTTGCCTTCCTCATGGTATCCAGAAGTCTCATGTTGTCTCCATGTGTCCCCAAAGGGAAGTTTCGGGCAGATCCCGCCTGCCAGAGATGCCTGAAGTCCTCTCTCCCCAGGCTCACCATGCCCAGTTGCAAGGAAGCTGTTACTCGGCCGCCATCTTGCTCCACCCTCTCAATCAGTGCCTTCCTAAAGAGACAGTGGTGAGAGGTCAGCCTAGAAAGGTAGGTTAAGATGGGTCATGTATCACCAAGTAAGTTTGGTATTTATTCTAGAAGCAAATAGAGCCACTGGAATTCTTCAGGTCAGAGTTGGCCTGGCAAAGATTAATCTGGCAGGGTCAGGAGGGTGAAAATGACATTCTGGGAAGAAGAGTGAAAGGTAGAGAATCTCAGAGGGGTTGAAATCTGGGTGAGAGGGGCAGAGAGACTTACTGTCTTACATTAAACACCACACTGGCAAAGTTAATCACAGTGGCATTTCCTTCCTGGGAGACCTTTACCTTCCCATCAGTCAGGGAAAGTGTAAGTGTCCTCCCTGGATGGAGAGACAGCTCAGCTAGTGGGTCTTCCCATGCTTATAATGAAGGAATTTCTAGAAGTGAGTGTGAAAAAAATAGAAGTCAAGACTTTTCTGTCCTTGAATATATAGTAGTCACAGAAAGATGCTTTTGGTAAGCTTCCTACTTCCTGGACGCAAGCACGTTTCAGCTGAGCTGGTTTGCAGCTTATGCTAGAAGTGCGGAGTCATCTCCCCAAACAAACAACATAGGCACTTCTTTCAACAATGAAATGTGTGTTTATTTTAGGACCCAAGACATATTACTAGTATTCTCCAGCATTGGCTCTAGGTTAGACAAATAATGTTTACTTTAAAAGAGTGAAAAGTAGTTTCTGGATCTCAGGGTCTCACTCCTGTCAAACAACTACGTAGTTTGTAACATCACGTATTTACGTTAAATATTGAATGTCTCTGAGAAAATGTAATGATGTTGCCAGAAAAGGCTAAGTCATTATGTCACTATGACTTAATGACTTAACTCACTTATTAGCCCAAGTTCACATTGAATTTCTTACCAAATACCTAGTAGGAACCGTTATAGGTAAAAGATGGAGAAAGTAAAGACTCTCTCCTAGGACAACAAGCAAGGCAGTGACCAAAAGAAGGCATTGGGGAGAATGGAATGATTTCAGGAAGTAGCACTTTGATGTTTCCTTTGTGTTTTCCAGTCAA
Organism: Arctocebus calabarensis; assembly: GCA_963573935.1. NCBI lineage: Eukaryota > Metazoa > Chordata > Mammalia > Primates > Lorisidae > Arctocebus > Arctocebus calabarensis. The sequence continues at coordinate 2,052 of CAUYON010071610.1, forward strand.
GCTGATGAGTAGATAGGTAAAAAGAAATTGCTTTCTTCATAGTTAAACTGATGTATGACCTTACCACTTGACTTTAGCTACAGTCCTGGGATATTCAATGGATTTGACAGTTGTTTTCAACATTTGATTGACTCTATTATAGAAAATAGACTTCTGTTTGACCTTGAGAGCACTGAGCAGTAGTTGGAAGTTTTTACCTACCAAAACAAAAAAGTGCAAGGAAATACCTTTCTGCTGCTCAAATAAAGAAAGGGTTAACTCACAAGGTACTGAGTTACTTGAAGGCTGAATAGCCATTTGGGATTCTTTTCATTGGTCTGCTTGGAAGATGGGATTTAGTTATCAACCAGCTGGATGAAGGTGTTTTCAACATTCCTCCCAACTTTGAGATTATTTGCTAGAAGAGTGCTAAAGACGATAAAGCGATCACATTAAGAGCTTAAGACTGAAGAAAGTGGCTAAAATAAGTCAATATGCTTTATATGCCTCAGCTAAGTGATGAATTGGAGAGATGAGATACTTCTTGACTGCCATCTGAAGGGTAAAAGGAAGTGTAGTATTATATATAGTGCCAAGAGGAAGTGTAATGAGAAATAATGCCATGAAATTTACTAAAGGAAATGGTGGGATTTGAATTAGAAGCATTTTTTCAAATTAGAGCTTCAAAATCTAATGTGTTTTGGCACTGTCTCCCAAGGGCAGCCACAGAAGGCCTTTGAAGAGCTCTGCACAGCCTTGGTTGGAATGATTTAAGCAATATGCCCTTTAGAAAATAAAAAGCCTTTCTGGAGGACAGAGGGAAGGATTATACAATTTCTTTCAACACAAAATATTTTGATGTGAGGATTTCTCCTTTGGTTTATCTTCCACAGACCATTTCTTCTGTAAACAAGGCTGCAGGCAGACCCAACTTACTTGTGCCTGACATATATCAGCTGCATATTAAGAAAAATCTGTGCTCCGAGACTGCTCCCCTGTGGTCATGGGACTAGCCAGGTAGCAATTATGCCTCCTGCCATTATTCCTCCTGGAGACGAGTTTGGGGGAAGCTCTGAGTGTCACCCCACTCATCTCTTCCCCTAAGCTAGGACTTCAGATTATTGCCCGGTAGACATTAGCTCAGCAGAGGCAGGAAGAGGGGTGCACACCTTTCCCCTTTGTGGCTTTGTGTTTCCTGCTTAGAGCAGCTTATCACCTTACCTTCTTCCCCTGCCCTTGGGGTCAGATCTGCTCTGCACTTCTCTGATAAGCCCACCCAGCAGACTCACTTTCTTTTTCTCAGCCGGAAGTACCACACCTTCATTTAAGTTTAAAATGGGGAAGGAGCAAAACCTGGAGACAATAACCCTTGGGACTGAGTCAAAACTCTGGATTTTTCTCATTGTAGAACTTAGCTGTATAGTCTTAGGCAAATTGGTGAAGTTTTCTAAAGCACAGATTCTTTATTTGTACATTGGGAATGTCCTATTTTCCTCACAGACTACCATAGGGATCAAAAATGATGACAAATGTAAATGTATTTTTGGGGGTAATCTTCTACATTAATATTAGTTACTGTTGTAACCAGTAAGATAGACGTGTCTTTCCTTGCTTCATTATATATACAATAAACTCTCCTAGTATGACTATGTCTCTCCTAACAAGTGAAAAGTTCTGAAAGAGGGAAATGGGGTTTACTATACTTTAATTGTATGCGAATCTACAGAAGACCACAGGCATGTTTTATAAAAATATGGTGAAATAAAAGGAAAAAGACAATTCAGGGGCTAGTTATAGGATTAAGTGCTTTGGGATTTCCTCTGAGAGAAGGTATTATGGGATGAATTATGTCCTCTCTCCCAAATTCATATGTTGAAATCTTAACTCCCAGCATCTCAGACTATCTGGGCCTTTAAACAAGTAAATAAGCTAAAATGAGGCCATTGTGTGGACCCTAACTCATCATGACTGATATTCTTATAAGAAGAAGAAATTTGGACACAGACGTGAATAGAGAGAAAACCATGTGAAGACATAGAGAAAAAATAGTTATCCACAAGCCAAGAGGAGGGGCCTCAGAAGAAACCAACCCTGAGGACATCTTGATCTGGGACTTTTAGCTTGAATAGCTGTGAGAAAATAAATCTTTATTGTTGAGTCCTCTGGGGTATTTTGAAATGGCAGCCTGAGCAGACCAGTACAGAAGGCTTGGCTGCTGAAGCTCCACACTTTCTGGTTGCATAAATCATGCTCTGTTTTCCTATGACTTACCTATGAACTCTCCTTCTCAGGAATGAGTCATCACCAGAGGTATAAAGTGGGCAGAGTCTTCCTCTTGGTCAGATGAATGCCTGGTGGAGACGTGCTTCTGATTCTGTAGGTTGTAATCATGGATCATGCTCATAGATCAATAGAATCAGCATTGTTAAAATGACCACACTACCCAAAGTAATTTACAGATTCAATGCAATCCCCGTCATAATTTGCAATGTCATATTTTATAGATCTAGCAATAAATAATTCTATGCTTCATATGGAACCAAAAAAAGAGTCCAAAGAACCAATGTAATCTTAAGCAAAAAGAATAAAACTGGAGGTGTTACATCACTAGACTTCCAACTATACTACAAGGCTATGATAACCAAAGCAGCATGGTATTGGCATCAAACAGAAACATAGACCAATGGAACAGAACAGAGAATCCAGCTAGGAAATCATGTACATACAGACAACTGGTCTTTGACAAAGCAGACAAAAATATACACTGGGGAAAAGAAGCCCTATTCAATAAATGGTGCTGGAAGAATTGGATAGCTACATGCAGAAGAATGAAATAAGTTCCATATCTCTCATTCTTTACAAAAATTGCTTCCAGATGGACAAAAGACTTAAACATAAGGCATGAAACCATATGAAATCTAGAAGAAAATGTTGGAAAAACTCTTCTAGATATCAGCCTTGGCAAAGAATTTATGAGGAAGACCCCAATAGCAATCACAGCAACAGCAAAAATAAATTAACGGGGCTTAGTGCCTGTAGCTCAGTGGCTAGGGCATCAGCCACATACACCAGAGCTGGCAGGTTTTAACCAGCCTGGGCCTGCCAAACAATGACAACTACAACCAAAAAATAGCTGGGTGTTGTGGCAGGCACCTATAGTCCCAGCTTCTTGGGAGGCTGAGGCAAGAGAACCACTTAAGCCCAAGAGTTTGAGGTTGCTGTGAGTTGTGATGCCACGGCAGTCTCCTAAGGGCAACATAGTGAAACTTTGTCTCAAAAATAAATAAATAAATAAATAGGAGTTGATTGAATTAAAAGCTTCTGCACAGACAAGGGAATGATCAACAGAGTAAATTGGCAATCTACAGAACAGAAGGAAATGCTCACAAGCTATATATCTGATAAAGGGTTAATAACCAGAATCTACAAATAATGCAAGCAAATCAGCAAGAAGAAAATCAACAATGCTATTAAAAAGTGGACAAAAGATATGAATAAAGATTTCAAAAGAAGGCAGACAAATGGCTAATAAACATGAAGAAAAAACTCACTGTGTTTAGATATTAGTATCAGGGAATTTCAAGTTAAAACCAGAATGAGATAAAACCTCATGCCAGTTAGAATAGCTTTTATTAAAAAGTTCAAAAACATAGATGCTGGCATGGGTGCAGAGAGAAAGGAATGCCTACACACTGTTGGTAGACTGCAAATTAGTACAACCTCTATGGAGATTAGTCAAAGAACTAAAAGTAGACCTACCATTTGACCCAGAAATCCCATGACTGGATATTTATCCAAAGGAAAATAAGTCATTTTTATCAAATACACCTGCATTTTGAACGTTTATTGCAGCACAATTCACAACTGTAAAGATGTAGACTCAACCATGTACCCATCAATACATGAGTGGATTAACAAAATGTGATAAATGTGTACTATAGAATACTACTTCATCCTTGAAGAAGGATGAATTAAAGCCTTTTCTAATAATGTGGATGAACCTGGAGACCATAATCCTATGTGAAGTATCTAAAGAATTGAAAAATAAATACCACATATACTCACTATTAAATTGGAACAGAACAATGAGCACAGAGATGCAGAGGGAAGTAAAACTCAGTGGAAGTCAAGCTGGAGGTAAGGGGAAAGAGGGGACAGGTAAAAACCTACGTAAGGGACACAATAAATACTATCTGGCTGATGGACACACTTATAATCCTAACTTAATCATAACAAAAGCAATGCATGTAACCCAAAACATTTCTACCTCCATAATACTTAGAAATTAAAGGAAATTATCTTTCAAACATTAACCCCTGCCATGGTGTTTAGTACTATAGGTCCATAAAGACAGCATTGTGTTCTAGGTATGTCATGGTAGATTAGGGTTGTCTCATTACAGCATGTTGCTGTTTTTATAAATAAAGTTTTATTACAATATAGTCACATTTATTTATATATATATCATTGTCTGTGCTACAAGAGCAGAACTGAGTAGTTGTAACAGAGCCCAGAGAGCCTGCAAAATCTGAAAGACTAGTTCTTTAGAAAAGAATTTGCTGACCCCTTTTGTCACCTAAAGGAACTTATGCCTAAGTGCTGATTGTCATGGGTGCCCAGATTTCTGTAAAGAACAAAAAATTTCTAAACTATAGAATTTGGTATATAGTCACAGGTAATTTGTAAGTTAAGAACAACATATTTTAAGTCTTCAGCAACCACTACTGGGGTGAACTTCACCAATATCTCTTAGCATATTGTATTAATTTCCATGTTTACTATCTACTTCCCATAATCACATAATAAATTAAACTTTAGTAAAAGTTATTCAGAATTTACAAATTGAATTCCTGTAGAGTATCACAAGACTGTGTATTGTGAGAGGTCAAAATGAATAGAAGAAAGAATTCAAGTCCTTAAAGAGATTTCACACATAACAATTCAAATGCCTGGTCAAGCAGGTTTGGTGGAGATAAATTCATGAGAGAGATCATTTAAAAGATTCTTACATGATGACTTTAATTGTTACAAAGTAATAAAATAAATGTAAATGTGCATTGAAAACTACAAAATATTGTTGAAAGAATTTGTTTGTTTTTTTGAGACAGAGTCTCATATTGCCCTGGGTCAACTGTTGTGGTATTGCAGCTCACAGCCACCTCAAACTCTTGGGCTTAAACCATTCTCTTGCCTCAGCCTCCCAAGTAGCAGGGATTACAGGATCCTGCCACAATGCCTGGCTATTTTTTTGTTGTAGTTGTCATCGTTGTTTGGCAGGCCCTGGCTGGGTTCGAACCTGCCAGCTCTGGTGTATGTGGCTGGAGTCCTAGCCACTGAACTATAGGCACTGAGCCTGTTGAAAGAAATTTAAAAAGATCTAAATATATAGAAAAAGACATACCATGTTTATGTTTATGGATTAGAAGTCTTAATGTTGTTAAAATGGCAATACTCCTCAAACTGCTCTAGTGATTTCAGCATATTTCTATGAAAATCCTATCTACCTTTTGGCAGAAATTGACAAGGTGATCCTTGTTCATATAGAATTTCTAAAGGGACTGAACTGTCTAAACTATTTTGAAAAAGAAAAACTAAGTTAGAGAACTCACACTTAATAATTTCAAAACTTACTACAAAATTATAGTAATCAAGGTAGTGTGGTATTGGCACAAGGATAAACATGTAGATCAAAGGAATGGAATTAAATAAGAGTTCAGACATAGCCATGCATTTGTGCTGATTTGATTTTTGATGAGCGTACCAAAACAGGTCAGTGGAGAAAGAATAGTTTTTTCAACAAATGATGCTAGAATAACTGGCTCTCCTTATGCCCCCAAATGAAGCTAGGCTCTTTTATTTTACCACAAACAGAAGTTAATCCAAAATACCACTAGTGACTTCAGTGTACGAGCCAAGCCTATAAAATTCATAGAAGAAAATGTAGGAATGAATCTTTATTACCTTGGCTTAGGGAATGATTTCTTAGCTACTATACTAAGTGAAAAAAGAAAAAAGTAATTGTGTTTTACCAAAATTAAAAACTTTTATATTGAAAATGATACCATTAAGAGAGTGAAACACAACCCACAGAGTATAAGAAAATATTTTCAAAGTACATACCTGATATGGTACGTGTATCCACATATAAAGAACTATTACAACTCAATAATTAAAAAGATGAAGAATGCATTTAAATGGATAAAGTATTGGCATAAACAGTTCTCCAAAGAAGATTCACAAATGGCTAATAAGCACATGACAAGATTACCAACATAATTATTCATTGAGAAAATGCAAATTAAAACCACGATGTGATACCATTTCATACCTGCTGGGATGGCTATTATAAAAGAGACAGACAACAGCAAGTATTGGTGAGGACACTGCTAGTAAGAATGTAAAATTTTTTAGCCACTTATGAAATAGTTTGACCCAGTCCATTAAAACATTAACCATACGCTATAATCCATCATTCCACCCATAGGTATATATTCAAAAGAAATGAAAACATGTATTCACAGAAAATCTTTCACATGAATCATTATACAAGCATTATCATAACAAGCAAAAGTTGGAAACAACCCAAATGTTCATCAATTGTTACATGGATAAATAAAATGTGGTATATCTATACAATGGGATATTATTCAGCCGTAAAAAGGAATGATGTACTGATACACATCACAACATGGATGAACAATGAAAACATTAGGCTAAGTGAAAAACCTGAGTCCTGTGGAACCATATCTTGTAGATAAATCTACAGAGATAAAAAGAGGATTGAAGATTGTCAAGGGCTGGAGGAAGAGCAATTGGGGAGTGACTGACAATAGGTAGAGGATTTCTTTTAGGAAGGATGAGAATGTTCCAAACAGACTGTGAACAATGATTGTGGCTGTACAACTCTGTGAATATATGTGTAGTAAGATAATTCAATTGTATGCCTTAAATGAGTAAGTTTTTGTTATGTAAGTCATATCTAAATAAACCTTTTTTTTAAAAGAAGGAATGAGACCATAGTAGGTACTTACAACATATTGAGTGAATTTTGAAGAAAAATAAGATTTAAGTGGATGAATTATATATGGAAATATTCTAAAAATGCTAGATTGATATGAGTTGTCATAGGACACTATGAAATTACATTTTCTGGAGGACTTTTTCAAATAGAAATTTTTTTTTTTACCTGTTTGAGATGATTTTGATTTTTTTTTTTTGCAAATAGGAAGAATGATTACAAATAGGAAGAATGATTTTTTTGCAAATAGTAAGAATGATTTGGTCCTTAAACTCCACTTTCTTGTCCCTTTACTGATGTCCTCATGCAACTTTAAAAATAAACTTTGACTCGATAAAAATTAACTTATTTTCCCCTAAATTTCTCTGATATTCCCTTAGTGGAATCCACACATTGTAAGTGAGGTCTCGTGTTTTGTTATTATCAGAGTGGAAATTCTCCTTGCAGAGGTTCCATGTGGGAGGACATTTTCTAAGGCGGCACCAGCCTATTTTTCTATTCTTGTTTTGTTTTGTTGTTGATGGTGTCAAAAGATTAGAAGTAGTTGAAATCTTCTGCTTCTGAAATATCTACATTTGGAAGAATATAATTGGTAATTTGTTTCTACCAGGCACGGTATCATGCTATTAAATGAAAACCTCTAGGGAAAAGTTAAGACCTTCTGGTTGTCTTCTTATGGAGTACTAACCATGTGCTTCACTCAACCACCATGACCTCAGGCTCACCACCTAGAAGAGTAATTCAAAGGAAGTTTCCTAGTTTTCACGGTCAGTTGTGATGGCATTGACATTGTAGTCATGGTAGAAAAGTTGAATAAATTCAGGAGAGAAATATTTATTTAAGTCTCTGGCAATGATACTGTTATTCTCTTTCGTTGTTGAATAATTGAAGAGGTATCAAATAGCAAAGTTTCAATTATTCATGAAGTTACTTCATTTACTAGACAAATGTCTCTAAATAACTGACACTTGAATTAGAAACTGGCAACATCTCTCCATAGTTTTGCTTACTGGGTCCTGGCTTGAACCCTCAAATATGTATAAAAGCCTCATAGAAATTGTCTGTCAGTAATGATAGAGGGAGCTTAGTATTTCTATTAGTTTTCTATGTCTGCCATAATACGTTATTATGAATTTAGCCCATAAAACTACCCATTTATGAAATGTAGGTCAGAGGTCTGGGTGTGGTTGACCCCAGCTAGACCCTTTGTTTTGAGTTTCAGAAGGCTGATTGTTTCCGTGGACTCTGGAGAACAAATCCACTTCTAAACTCATGAAGATTTTTTGCTGAATTCAGTTCCTTGTGACCTTAGGACTGTCTCTGTTTCCTTGCTGACTATTACCTGGGAGCCAGTCTGGGTTCCTAGAGGCTGTTTACACTGCCTCTTAGAGATTCCAGGAGGTGCCCTTTCAGGGACAATCGGTCCCCTCATGTTTCCAATTTCTCTGCCTTCCTCGTCTGATGTACCTCCCCTGCCTCTAGCTGGAAAAATCTTCTTTGCTCAATTTTAAGAGTTTATGTGATTAGATTAGACCCACCAAGATAATCTAGGATAAGGTTTGTAACCACAAATGTATCTGCAGGGTTCCTTTTGCCACGTTTTACAACATACTTTAAATCTAGGGGATTAAACATGAGCATCTTACGGGGCCATCATTTTGCCCCTGACAGTACTGAATAATATGACAGTTTTCATAATCCAACTCTAAGATTTTTGTTTTTTGTTCTAAAAGCATAAAACAAATAAGTGAACAAAATAATCTAGGAATACCTTCTGCTGGGTGGTGTAAGCATGAGTGCAGACAGAACAATTTTATTTCTCTAATTTCAGAGCATTTATTTTTCTGGAATGTCATGTTTCACAATTTGTTCCTGTAAGGTACCTTTCTAATTCTTTCTTTCATTCTAGAATTGCAAGCATGTAACTCATATTTTAATCATGCTGGGACATCCAAATAAAGATGTACCATAGAAGTATTTCTGCTTTCTGAATATTTATTTTTGCATACTTGTCCCGACTCTTCCATATTCCGGCTTCCCAGTACCCTCTTCTTTTTTCTAAACCGTACACATTTTTGTAAAGGATATAACTGAACTATGAAACCAAACAACTGTTCTGAAATTCTGCCTTTATTTTATTCTTTTTTACTTTTTCATTGTGTCTTACATTGGCAATCTCTGGGAACTAACATTATACATTTGGTTCTTTCAAAAAGTTTAAGCCTCCTGAAAACTTTCCCATCTTGTGTCATTCAATCCTCCACTGATATCTTCAAACCTTTTTCTATTACATGGGAAGATATTTTACCTGAAGATGTCCCTTCAATGTAGATGTAGATGTTATAGCTGTCGAGAATTATGAAGAGCTAAGGTTTTACCCTATTTGTAAGCTAGTAAGTTTACCTGTCATAGTTTTATGGATGTTTGCAGAAGGTATGAGACTCCTGGGTCAGAAACAAAGAATGTTATTACTCAAGACATGGCAGAAAGCATGAACATAATGTTCACAATATTTTCCTTGCACCCTAATACCCAGGATCATCATGTGGAGCAGCCCAGGTGGACAACTGTCTCATGGGTTTGGCTCATGCTAAGATACTCCAAACTTTTAAAAGGAGCTCAGGAACTCCTTTTTCAAAGGGAGATCTAGCCAATCTGTCCAACATTTGCATTGAGGAGACATTATCTTTATGATCCCTGTTACACAAAATATCCCTATGCCCTTGAGGAAGACAGCTGCATCTTTCAAGATTGTTGCTATACAAATCTCCTTCAAAGGCCATGCTATAAAAACCTGCCAATGCCTCTGGTCCTAAGACCATGAGGAAATGCAAGCCCCATTGAGGAATTGTCTTCTAAAACTGCTTCTTGTTTAAAAAGTGTTCATTTGCAGGTAAGTGACTATGCCTGTCTGCTATGATCTGGGATAGCTTTGCTACTTTTAGAGAATATGTTAGAACCATTTAAAATAAACTAAATCACACACACACACACTTTATAGTTAATTTTTTAGTAGAAACAAACTGCATACATATATACAACAAAATTTTTATTTCTAACATTTACTAAGCAGAACAAATGAAACAACATACCATTCGAAAGACTGAGACATGGCTTAGAGAACTGAGCTCACATATTTAAGAAAGAGCTTCTCTGGGAAGATAAACACGGCTTTAAGCCAGCTTTCCTGAAGTTTGTTTTTCAAATGCAAGTTCAGGACTTCATCTGTAATAAAAGAATTCATAGCCTAATAATGTGGGGACATGTTCTTTAACACCTGCTTTTCTCCAATAAGAACCACAATATAGATTAGCATGTTAACGAGTGAGAAGTCTTCACACGGGGAAACTGGTTTTATTTTGTTTGACAATATTCTCCTAATTGATTTATAATGAACTGGTGGTTGCATGTGTGTGCTGACACATCCAATACTATGCCTTCTGCAGGGCACAGTTAAAGTTACCACCTTCGAGGGATTAAGAATTGGATTTGCCATGTTCTTTTCTTGTTCAGTGTAGGATATTTAAAGTCTTAGAATATACCTTTGAGTTTGATTTATTCAGCACATTGCACATTCCAATACTACATTTTTATTGGAGTTGATTATCTGGAAATGTCATTAACTTATTCCCAGTGTCCTTCTGCTTCCTCTCATCTGTTTATAAGGTCAGACCCTGAAGTTTATTTTTTCATATTGATGAGGAAATGCATACGTATGCCAAACTTTTTAACAATTCACAGTGAAGATAAGCATCCGTGTGTACTCCTTGTGTTTCTAAAACATATCCTAAATATCTATTAATTATTATTGCTACAAAGAATTCTAATTTTAATGTAAATTAATTTTATAACATTTGGAGGTCTTTCCATAGTTAACCTCAGCCATAAGTAGCTTAATTTTTCTCCCTGATTGATGTGATACAAAACACACAATAGGATACATAATATATAAAGCTAGAACAATTTATTTTAGTATAAATGTTCTATTATATTAAGTGTTGATGGCTTCTTTTTTATTTTCTTCCAGTCTTTGTAAAAGATAAGCCTCATCAAGTTAAATTATACAACAAAATAAATCGATTTAAAGGTCTAATTCAATTAGTTTTGACACATGGATAAACTTGTATAAGCATTACCACAATAAAAATATAAAACATCGTTAGCCCCCCTAAAAATTTCCCCATGTCCCTTTGCATTCAGTTCTTCCCTCTGTCTTAGCCTCTGGCAGTTACTAATTTTTCCATCATTATAGTTTTATTCTTATCCCAGAGTATGGAGTTGGGTAATTCTTTTGAGAGTCATCTCTGCTATTGTGTCTACCAGTAGAGCTTTTCTTTTTATGACTAGGTAATATCCTCAATATGCTGTACTGTTTGTCTAGTCATTCACCACTTGAGGCACACTTGGTTTATTTCCATTTGGGGTTACGGTGAATAAAATGACTGTGAATTTCAGATGTCAATTTTTACGTGACATATATTTTCATTTCTCTTGTGTAGGAGTGAGGTTTTTGGGTACTGTGGCAAGTGTACTTTTAGCCTGAGAAGGAGCTGTCACATTATTAAAGTGAGCAACAAGGAGATAGGGCTGATACCAGGTGCAGATGCTTGAAGATCAGGTGCAGGTGTTAAAATAAACAACTGTGAAACTGAAGTTAACTAAAGGGGCTGACAACTGCAGGTAAGAACCAGCCTTGACTGGCTTGTCTGCTATCTCTTCCACCTTACATGAGCTTTGGCTAATCATAGTGTCATTTACATCACGGTTTTCTCAGACAGCCATATAAAGCCTGAAAGCAGGAGGCATCCCAATTCTCAGAGTTACTACCCAAATTCTTAGTAAAAGACAACTCGACCTTGAATATTCCTCCCCTCAATTTGTAAGACTACAAAAGATCTAAAACCACTTCCTCTTAAGGCAACTGCTCTTTTCCAGCCTGCCTGCTGTCTTCCCTGATAGTGTACTTTTGCTTTCAATAAACCTTTTGCTTGCTTGGCTTATGTGGTGTGTGACCTGGCATTCTTTTCTGTGACAAACACCAAGAACAGAGAAAAATCTCTGCTCAGAGGCTGGTAACAGAACTATTTTGCAAAGTGGTTGTAGCTATTTTTATTTTATTTATACATTGCAACAATGTATGAAGTTCATGTACTCATCAATATTTTGTAGGGTTAGTCTTCTAAGTCCTAGCCAATTTAGTAGATACGTAGTGATATGTGTCTTTGTATTTCATTATTGACTAATGATATCAAGTGCCTATTTATGCACTTATATTCTGTTTACGTATCTCTCTTTAAGAGTCACATGTTTTTGCCCAATTTTAATTTGATTATTTCTTGTTATCAAATTATGAGTACTTCAGATATTCTGAGTATCTGACATATTTTTAAATAGATATCCTGTTACCAGCTATATATTTAAAAAAACATTTCTTCCATGTCCATGGTTTACCTTTTTTATTTTCTTATAGGAGTTTTTAATGAGAAATTTTAAAAAACACTATGAAGTCCAATGTTATTATTTTTTCTTAGTTTATGCTTGTTGTATCTTTGTCTAGCTTAGCCCATGGTCGCAAAAATTTTATTGTGTTTTCTTTCAAAAGTACATGTTGTCTTCTGACTCATTTTGAATTAATTTTTGTATATGGCATAATGTCAGTTTTTTTAATATTGATATCCAATTGTTCAAGTACAGTTTTCTGAAAAGTGCATCATTTCTCTATTGAATGACCTTGACACTTGTGTTAAAAATCTATCAATGATTTATGTGGCCTATTTTTGGCTCTCTTCATTCTGTGGTTCTCTATGTCTAGCCTTACGTCTATACCATACTGTCTTGATTACTGTGGCTTGATAACAGATTTTGAAATTAGTATATTCTCTAAGTTTGTTATCTTTTTTTGAAATTGGTTTGACCATTTTTTAAATTTTTAAAAAAATTTTAACTTTTTTTGGTTTGATTATTTTAAGCCCATGTCAATTCCATATAAATAGTAGAATCATCAATTTATACTGAAAATCCTGTTGAGATTTTGATTTTGATTGTGTCAAATTTAAGGGAATTTATATCTCAATAACAGTGAGTCTTTTAATCCACTAACATGTAATATTTCTTCTTTAAGTCCTCCTTAACCTCTCTTAGCAACATTTTGTATTTTTTCAGCATATAGGTTATACATATATTATGTTAAATTTTACTCAGATATTTTAGTTTTATTGCTACTATAATTGATATTGTTTCTTTTAAAAATCAATTTCCAATTGTTTATCAATAGTATATAGAGATATAATTGATATTTTATACCAATCTTATACCTTGCAAACTTGCTAAATACATTTATTAGTTCTTGTAGCTTTTTTATGTCCTTTGAGATTTTTCTGCCTAGATGATCATGTTGCATGACAATAAAGACAATTTTCTTTTTTTTTCCAATTTGTATACACCTTCTAAAATAATTTCATTCTTTAAATGTCTGTAGAGATAGTAATGATGTTACTTCTTCCTCCCAAAATATTGGTAATTCATATGTTCTTTCTTGTTTTTACACAGCCAGCTGTTGGATACATTGATTTTTCTTTATCATTTACTTGTTTTCTATTTCATAGACCTCCGTCTTATGAGTTGCTTCCTTTATCTGACTTTGAATTTAACTTGTTAGATAATTGTTTTGAATCTGTTTTTCTTTCTTAAAAGTAAGCACTAAGTGCTATAAATATCCCTCTGAGCATGGCTTTTGTCACTTCCCCACACATATTGACATACTTTATTTCCGTCATCCTTTAATATAAGATATTTTCTCATTCCCTTTGTGATTGTTTTTTGACCATGGGCTATTTTTAGTGTGTTATATAATTTCCAAATAGCTGGGGATTTTCCAGATATTTTTCTTTTTAGTTTAATCTTGTTGGGCTCAAAGAATACATTGTGTATGATTTAAGTCTATTTAATTTCTTGTGACTTGTTTTATGGTCCAATACCTGATCTTTCTTAGTGAATATCCCATGTATAGTTGAAAGGAATATTCCCTTCTGTTTTGTATTCTTCAGTTTGGTCAAGTTGATTAATACTGTTGTTTCTCAGATCTTCAATATTTGAATCATTTTTTTCTCTACCTTTTTTTTTAATGATTGTTGACATAGCTAACTATAATTTTGGATTTATCGCCATCTTCCTTCTTTCTCATTAATTTTTGCTTAAGTTCTCGTATTAGGTATGTACCCCTTTAAGATTATGATGGGTTGACTTCTTTATCCTATAAAATATCTCTTGAAATTTTTGGCAATATTCCTTGTTCTGGAGTCTATTTTTTCTGGTCTTAATATAACCACTCCAGCTTTCTTATGATTATTTTTCATGGTATATATAGCATATATTTTCCTATTCTGTGTATTTAACTTACTTATGTCTTGGATGTAGCTGAGTTTTATTTTTTTATTAAATCCAACTATTTCTACCCCCTGGAGTTTAGACCATTTATATTGAATGAAATTATTGATATGCTTTGATTTAAATCTACCGTCTTGCTAGTTGTCATTCATTTGTCCTATCTGGTTCACCCCCTAACCTGCTCCCCCTACTTCTTTTGCTTTCTCTTAGTTTGATTTTATCTCCTGCTGTGTCCAGGCCCTTTCTTCAGTATTCTAGATGACAGAAGTCATAGATAAAACAACTGGTAATGTGACACCTTGTCCTAGGAGTCAAAGCCAGCACCCCCAAGACCATTGGGAGGGTGGACAATTTACCCGTCTTACATTGTTATAGCCCAAACCTAGCAGGTGAGCTTTATGCAACCTTCTAGATATTTCTTCTCAGATATAGGCAGAAGGAATGCTTATGAGAGAAAATTTTTTCTTCTTCCACTTGCAGGGAAGGATCTTACTGAAGGGAGAAAAGTAGTTTTCTATGTAGCTGTGAATGCCCAGCATGCTGGGTACAGCATTTTCTCTAGAAAAATAGCCAGCTAGTATTATCAAATTTCTGCTTTGAAGAGTATAAGTAGCCTTTTCAAAGGTGCTTCCACAGCTCCTTGTACTTTATAAATCATAATGTGTAGCTCTGCTTGAGGAAAGAAGCTGCTTAAACAGGCCCATTTTAGCAAACCTTTTCTGAGACTCTTACTTTTCACTCAATCATTTCAAGTATGAAGCCTAGTAATTTTGGCATCAGGAGTATTTATTCAATTTCTTTTCATAGTATACTGTAAGAAACCAGAGGAATCACACTCCTTTTTCTGTTTTTACTGGGTGATAAACAGCTCCCATTTTACCATTTTACAAAGATGCACCGAGATCGCCCTCAGGCACTGCTGGGTGGAGAGGTACTGGCTTCTACTTTGACTTTCTCTTCTGTCACAGAGAGTTGCAAAAAATCAAAAATCCTGTGAGCTGTTGCTAAGAGGTTGGTTGTGCTTCAGGGGGCCTCCGATGGGAAAAAAATATGAGAGAGTGTGACTTATTAGAAACAGAAAGTTAACATAGTCAAATGCCTGGTTACTTCATTATTCAGCCTGACTAGTAAACACGTGCTGTGTGAACGTCTCTGTGACATACAGTATTGCTTGAGGCTGAGGACATGAACATGAATGATAGAAATCTCCTGTTTTTGAGGAGCTTGAAGTCTGGTGACATGAAATCTAGATAAGATCAGTGGCAAAATGACAGTAGAGGGGACTGCCAGAGCACGGAGGCAGGTGCAGTTTCACTGAGCAGAGATGCTCCATGGAGCTACTAAGTACTCATCAAAATAGCTCTTGTGTTTGTTGATGTCACTGCCACTGAGTGAAATCTGTAAAAGTCAGGAGTAGAAGGTGCTGCCTATTTCTCTAGCCTTCAGTGTAGAGATTGTGGTAGTTTAAGAAAGCACAGTGACAGATTGCAGTGTAAAAGGCAGACAAATGCCACTTTCAAGGGAGAGTCGCTGAAGGACATTGGATCCAGATATTTGTAAACCAAGACTTTAAAAATTATACTCACATTTCTTCTTCTAAAGTTATCAAGCTAGTCTTAATTTGATTATAATACAAATATGCTTAAATACTTTCCCTTGATTTTCATATCAAATGCTAACAATGGCTTTATACCCATTTGAATCACATTATAACAGATGAGATCAATTTTTTTGTAAAAACACAACTTTCTTCTGATAAAAATACTCATCAAGTTTTTCATCATAATAAAATAAGTTTGACCAGCCCTGTTTATAAGTGACCCCCTATAAGGCTGGGATCTGCAGCAATTTGTCATTTTTCTAAAAGAACCGTTTGAATTCCATCCTTTATCAGACTGCTGTGCAAGGCAGGTCATCTAGCTCAGAACAAGTCTAGTTGGCCATCCTTAATCTGAGTGTTGCTCTGTTTTTTTCTCCATTGGTTCTTATAATCACACTAATTGTCTTTGAAGGAATTAAAGAAGTCCTTTGAGTTTATTTTTTGAATATAACTCAGTCCACTAGATAGAAAAATTTATAAGCTAGAGCAGTGTACATATAATAATTTGTAGATACACAAAGCTCTTAGGATTTAGCAGTCTCTAAATATCAAGAATTACTATATTACTTAGAGTATGTGGTTTCTCAGCATTAGATAGCCAGTTGCCTACATTTTTAATTTTCTCCTCTTAAAGTTGTTGTCTCCTAGATCTTAAGTTCACCAAGAAGTGTCCACATCAATAATGTCCACGTGGGAAATTGTGCTTGGGACATGAGGGGAGTGCTGAAGTTGCCAGCACCAGAGACGGGTGGCATTTCAAACGTCCATGAGTAGAGAGCTGGCTAGAAGCTGGTCAAGGGAGGCTTCAAAATACATGAACAGATGTCAGAGAAACATCATCTGGAAACTTAGATGATCTGGATAAGTTTGTAGACTGATCTAAAAGTTCATGAGGCTGGTAAATATTTCCCCAGCTTCCTTCAAACCTGGTAGTGTTATTAAAGCACTGCTGATCATGGAGCAAGAACTTGGGCACAATTTTCTCCCAGGGCTACTGCGTTGCTAACACAAGTGTTCCCTGTTCTTTTGATTCTTTTATGTTCCTAGTCGCAGGAAGCTGTCGGATAGGTCTCAGACTGTGGGATCAGGCTTATATGTATTATTACTATTAGGAAAATAATATCACAACAATACAATAGAGAATTGCCAACAGGGCAGCAGAAGGTTGGCTTGGAGGGGACTTTACGGTCAGGTGTACGTTACTATCCACACCTCCAAAGCGGAGCATCAGTTTAGTATTCAGTTTCTTCGTGCAAGATGTTCTTCCTCTTTAAAATGCCTAAGAGGTTGACTGAGAACAACTCACTCCTACATGCGAATTTTGACATTCTCACAGATGCTCAGCTATCCCATAGTGTGACATTATGGAAATCTAACATGCCAGCCAGCAGTCACTTGCATCTCCCAAAGTTAATGCCTTTAGTAGGAGCTGTTTTGCTGTTAGAGATGGCTTTAACTTATGGGCCCAGACTCCACATGTCAGCGTCTAATCTATCTCGCAGTTAAGTTTATAGCAACAAGATGGTACTGCCTAGCCATATATGCTAAATCCCCTGCATAGGTGCTGTTACAGTTCTACTCTAAATAAAGCAATCAATCAATATTTCTTCTCTGCTTACACTCCAATCTTCAGAACTGCTGGTTACGCTAGCTAGATGGATTTACTTAGGGCAGTGAAAGACATTCAGCAAGTCCATCCAATTTCTTGATTTATTTGCTATTGATGCATAAAATAAGCTTGTCTGTGAAATAGCCAGGTTGAAATTGCTGTTCTCATGCATTTTCATTGTTATTATTTGGCTAGACTGACTCTTGAGGGTCAAATTAAAACTCATTCATCCAGAGCTACATTCATCCAGAGTGACAATAGTTAGCTTCTTCAGTTACAGGACCAGTGCTGTATTTGAATAAGACTATGGAAGAATCTTAGCTGATCTCTAGATCTACATTTTCTAAAAGCCAAGGAGGAGGACCATCCATATGAATTGTTCATCTTAGAAAGTTGTTTGAATTTAACATCTAGATTTTATTGTCAAAATAAAGAAAATGAAAAAAATACACCATAAACCTAAATATGAAGAAAATACACCATAAACCTAATAACTCAATGGAAGCATATGTAGAATTTTCTAGCGCTCACAATAAAATGGTGATATTTACATTTTATATTGCCTTACAAGTGACAGAAGATTTTCACAAGTATTATGTTTTCTGATACAACATCTGAAGATATTTTTATAATAAGCTATTGTCAGCTTGTTTGAAGACTGGATAATAAAAAATCTTAGAGATAGTCATTATTCAGAAACATTCATAGTACTGCCTATCTTCCCTAACCTTAATGCAAAAGTCTTTAGAAAAATATCTTAGATGTCTCATTTTTTAACAAAGATTATTTTTACAAAATATGAAATGTAAAAAAAATTCTAAAGGAAATAATATTTATTCAATGTATCACTCTTTCCAAAATACATAGGCTAGAAATTTTGACTTCAACCTGAAAAACTTCTTTCCTATTGTATGAGCTTAGAAATAATTCTAGTCTAAGACCTTCAAGTATAGATGAGGACAGAAAGACATATATGGTAAAGTGACTTGCCCAGAGTCTGTCAATTAGAGTCAGCTGTCATTGGAAACATAACCTTACTACTTTCAGTCTACTATTTGTTTTACAAAACAATCCCAGCATGGTTTATAAGCAGTATCGGACAGTGCACAGCCAATCTTATTACTTAAAACATTCTTATGCCAAACATAAGGTATATGGGACATTTTGTTCTTCTAGGTTTAAACTATATGATCCACAAAAGTTGAACTCTTCTCAACTATGTCTTGCACCTATTTCTAGGATAAGAACATGGGTGCCACTCAAAATAAATTATAGCATAAAGCAATGAGTTCTGGCTATTCCAATAGAGGGTCAAGTGGAAGATTGTGCCCTTGTCTTCAGGAAAACTGAATGGACCATTAAAAGCTTAAGGCTTCTTGTCCCTGGTCATGCAAGATGTGGTCTGCTTTTTCTTGCTGTTGGACATGCTTAAGCTGTAAATCCTTTGTCAAGGATGAGAAAATGATTTGGTGACTAAATATGTCATTTGATTGTATAGAAAGCCCTTCTCCATCTCAATTTACTGACTTAAGCACCTTAACTAGCTGCAGGAATCAAATAACTTCACTTAATAACTGTAAAGTGCCTGCTCTAGTAATTTCTTCACTATCCTGCCACTTCTAAGGCTGCTTAAAAAACAGGCCAGGAAATAAAGATAGCTAATGGGGTCCAGACAGATTGGAAATAAGAATCAGGAATGGGGTCAATACAGACTGGTTCCTCTTTTAATATTTGTCTTGTCATTGTCATTTCTACCATTTAATCTAAATATTCAGGCTGGGCATGGTGGCTCATGCCTGTAATCCCAACACTCTGGGAGGCTGGAGCAGATGGATTGCTTGAGTTCAGGCATTTGAGGTCAGCTTGAGCAAGAGTGACACCCTGTCTCTACAAAAATTAAAAAAACTAAACAAGATGGACATTGTGGTGGACGCCTGTAGTCCCAATTACTCAGGAGGCTAAGGAAAGAGGATCACTTGAGCCCAAGAGTTTGAGGCTGCTGTGAGCTATGATGACTCCATGGCACTCTACCCAGGGCAGCAGAGTGAGACTCTTATCTCAAGTTAAAAAATATATATGTACACATATATGTAAATCTATATATTTGTATCTCAAAATACCACTTTGCTAGGTCTAAATCGCCCTTACAAGTATATTTGATTGTATTGTTGTATTTTTTTCTAGGGGAAGAAACCCTTTTTCATTATATTTAAGGATTTTGGGTACGCTTTTTTTTTTTCACCTAGAAAAACTTTCTCTTTTTATTTAAGAGTTTGGATCAGGAGCTTGAAACATGCATTTTCTGTTACCGTTGGCAATAAAATTAAGTCTGAAGTGAAACAACTGAGTAATCTACAGCATATCCATTTGTCAATGTAACATCCTGAGTAGTACACTTTAAACTTTTAAGCATATACATTTTTAAAAGATCTCCCTATAAATAGCTAATGGGGAAAATCTTAATGTATGAAAGCTCTGAGTCATCTGTCTCACCCACTGCTATTCTCATGACAGAAGGAACAGAATTTGGCAAGGAGAGTTCAGCTTGTGGGGTGTTCCCTTTTTGAATTTGAAAATGGCTATAGATGTGTCCCACACAATGGTATACACGCTTTCAGTGTCTTGTATCTAAGGAATATGATTCTTTTATTAGAACATGGAAATAAAACTTAAATAATTTAAATAATAAAACTTGTCAATGGGCATTGCTATAGAAAGTTTTTGAGATCTGGATTTATAATTTTGGGTCAAATCATTTAACTCTGTCTTTCTATAAGTGGGCACAAGTGGCAAAGAGCAAGATAACAGGTCATTCTGCTATAACCTAGAGGTCAGCAAAGGTGTGCTATTGTATGAGAATTATACAATTAGCTTGTGTGTAAAAGCTTACTGTCCTCATCAAGATATCTGCGACTCTGGTGGATGGGGAGGCTGGGAGCTTATACTCTAGTAATCCCCTTCAGCTCTATTTTTGCTTTTGAAGAACTATTGTTCCATTTTCCCTGTGGCTATTCCTTCATCCCAATCAGGAAAGGGGAAGCAAGGGTCCTTTCTCTTGATTCTCCTTGCACCCTAGACCAACATTAGTGTAGGCTAACTGCATAGAGTAGGATTCTACTAAAGGTTTGTGGTTTGCATTGATGAGTGGGGCCATCATTGTACTACCATTGTAAACAAAATGAAATCGCATTTTAGAGAATCCTTACCTTTTATTAACCAAAGGTTTTTTTTTTAAACCCTCAGTTTACTTCTTCTTCTTTTTTTTTTAAATTGTTGGGGATTCATTGAAGGTACAAGAAACCAGGTTACACTGATTGCATTTGTTAGGTAAAGTCCCACTTATAATTGTGTTGTGCCCCCAAAAGGTGTGGCACACACCAAGACCCCATCCCCTCTGCCTGCTCTTCCCTTCCCCACCCCTCTCTCCTCTTTCTCTCTCTGCTCTCTCTTTCCCCTACCCACACCATTTCATTAATTTTCATTAATTGTCCTCATATCAAAATCGAGTACGTAGGATTCATGCTTCTCCATTCTTGTGATGCTTTACTAAGAATAATGTGTTCCACTTCCATCCAGGTTAATACAAAGGCTGTAAAGTCTCCATTCTTTTAATGGCTGAATAGCATTCATTCTATAGTGTACACAAACCACAGCTTATTAATCCATTCCTGGGTTGGTGGGCATTTAGGCTGTTTCCACATTTTGGCGATTGTAAATTGAGCTGCAATAAACAGTCTAGTGCAAGTGTCCTTATGATAAAAGGATTTTTTTCCTTCTGGGTAGATGCCTAGAAATGGGATTGCAGGATCAAATGGGAGGTCTAGCTTGAGTTCTTTGAGAGTTCTCCATACTTCCTTCCAAAAAGGTTGTATCAGTTTGCAGTCCCACCAGCAGTGTAAAAGTGTTCCCTTCTCTCCACATCCACGCCAGCAT
>CAUYON010071611.1:0-20115 GCA_963573935.1 Arctocebus calabarensis
CACAAGACTCTTGGAAGTCACCAAAGAATACAGTGATTTCTCAGGATATAAAATAAATGTCCACAAGTCAGTTGCCTTTGTATATGTCAACAATAGCCAAGATGAGAGGTCAATTAAGGACACAACTCCCTTCACCATAACTTCAAAGAAAATGAAATACCTAGGTATATAGCTAACAAAGGAGGTGAAGGACCGCTATAAAGAAAATTATGAAATCTTAAGAGAGGAAACAGCAGAGGATATTAACAAATGGAAGAACATACCATGCTCATGGCTGGGAAGAATCAACACTGTTAAAATGTCTTTAACTTCCCAAAGCAATCTACCTATTTAATGCCATCCCCATTAAGATACCAACATCGTATTTTCAAGATTTGGAAAAAATTATTCCGCATTTTATATGGAACCAGAAAAATCACAAGCTTATTTGCATAAGTAGTTCAAAGATTATTAGAAATGCCTGGTGAATTAGTAAATGTGCTTTATGATCCTCTGCTGTCTGCCTGCACTTACATGAGCTCACATGACACAAAGCTATATATAATGATGTTTAGAAAATTATAAAAAGCTCTTAAATAATTGTTATGGTTTGAATACATCCCTTCCAAAAATAAGGGCTTAAATTCAATCCCTACTGCGATGGTATTGGGTGGTGGGCCTTTGGGGAAGAGCGTATATCTTAAGGGTGGTGCTCTCAGGAATGGACCACAACTGGAAGGAACTAGCTTAGACCCTCTTGTTCTTTAGCTTTTTCCGTCATTTGAAGACACAGAGGGCATCCTCTCTTTTCCTTTCCACCCCATGTGCCTTGTGAGGACACCTAGATGTTACAGTCTTTATGAGCTGTCAAACCTGCTACTAACTATTGGCCAGGCACGGTGGCTCACGCCTGTAGTCTTAGCACTCTGGAAGGCCAAAGTGCGAGGATTGCTTGAACTCACGAGTTCAAGACCAGCTCAGAAGAGCGAGACCCCATATTTATAATAAATAGAATAACTATAATCATACTATCGATAACCAAGAATGATGTAAAAATAGTTAAGTATCTTTTTCTTTTTCTTTCTAGCTGAGATAGAGTTTGACCTTGTCAGTAGCCTGGGTAGAATGCCATGATATCATAGCTCACAGCAACCTCACATTCCTAAGTTTGAGCTGTCCTCTTGCTCCAGCCTTCTGAGTAGCTGGGACTACAGTGCCTCCCACCACGCCGGACTAATTTTTCTATTTCTTATAAATATGGGGTCTTGCTCTTGCTGGGCTGGTCTTAAACTCATGAGTTCACGCAATCCTCCCACTTTGGCCTTCCAAAGTGCTAAGATTACAGGCATTAGCCACCGTGGCTGGCCAATAGTTAGATTTCTTAATCTGAGTGTTTAAGCTATTTGAATTGCTTGCTCTTTTATCTCTTCTCTTATTTCTTCTCTGTCCAGACACTAGCATAGGCATTATTTAATAATTATTCTACAAGTATCAGAAAATATTCCCTCATTGATATGAATTTTACTTAGTAAAATCTGAATTTTGAAAACGTACACTAGGTAAAATAAGAATCATTGAAAACATGATTCACTAAGCAAGTCCTGCTAAGTAACTCATCAAAATTAAAAGCATACTTAGTGTGCCTTAGAAAATAATGTAGGTGATTTGGCGTTGGAGTCAGATTGCTCTTTCAGTTTCTTTTTGTAAGGCCCAGGTATGACAGGTACAAATTATTTTTCTATACATTATCAGTTTCATGTCAAATTCTGGAGAGCAGTAACAGATGCGCTGGGACAATTTAGAATTGTAGGTAATCAAAGGAGGGCTTCTTCAGGTTATAGAAGCTTTACTGAGATATTAGGATAGGAATTGGAGTGTCGGTGGAATTTTATTGCTCTTAGATACTATGTTTGTATAACTGATTCAGTTTGCCCAAAATAGGTAAATAGTAGGCCAGCAAAGTCAACTATTTGATTATCACAGGCATTGTAATCCTTTTACGTGGATCTTAACTGGCAAACTGGTAGAAATGGAAAGAGCAGTGAAGTGTGTTTAACTAAAGTGAAGCTAGGGGGCTCATTAAGTTATCTTGGCTACAGGGAAGGTCTCTGTGGCACGGAGGAAGGCTCAACCACTCAGGCACACCCAGATGAAGAGCGAAATTCAGCAAACCAAGTGATGCCCGTGGAAGGCATCAGTGAGCCAGCATTACTTGCCTAGTCAAGGCTACTGCTGATGTCTTAAGATGCAGAAGTTGATGGGTAGGTGTGGAGTAAATTACTTTTGCATAGTTACAATAGCTTACATTTTTTTGTGTGTGTGCCATGTATGTATGTATTATACTCTATAAATAATGCACTATGCTCTAAGACATTGTATACCTTAATTATTTCATATAATACTTAAGATTGCTTTGGAAAAAAATGTTTTTATTATATCAAAGATAGTAAAATCAAGCCAGTACAAGAATAGACGTGATACATGGCTGTGTGTTCTGAGGTAAAGCTTCATACTGTCAGGCCCTTTTTATCGGCAATTTAAAAATCCCCATCTGCAGATGCAATTCACTGTGGATTGAAAATATTAAAAAAATACAACCATAAAAACTATTACAAATAAAAAAAAATGATGTAACAGCTCCATACACCGTATTTACATTGTATTAGTATTCTAGGTAATCAGAGATGATTTAAAGTCTATGGGAGCTTATGCATAGATTATGCACAAATACTGTGCTACGTTATGTAAGAGGCTTGAACATCCTTGAAATTCTGTATCTGCAGGAGAGCTGGGAAGCAATCTCTCATGGGTGTGAAGAGATAGCTGCACTTGTTTGATGGAACTAAGTTTATGTCTGAACCCACACGTGAAGCTTAGGTGCGTCTATGGAACAGGAGGCTGCATGATTCTAACCCTGTAATTTGTTCTCAAACAGAATAGATGTGTTCTTATGTTTGGATAGTTGAGATCGAATGGGGGTAGAAAATCACATGGAAATCCTTGTATGACCATCCTATAATAAGAACTTTTGTGGAAAAGTAGGTGAATTGCACTCCATATGATGGGTGGTAAAGGAAAAAATGGTGCTCTTGGCCAGTGATTACTGGACACCACCGCTGTAGTTGCTGGGATTAGTAATACTCACCTATATGTGTATCTATTTAATATTTGGTCTGAAATAATACAAATTTTTAAAAATGCTGAGTTTCTATGAGGCTAAATTTATTAAATATAAAGAGTTATTCCTTATTTTCAGGTAACGAATTGCCTGTACTCTTGAGAAACATGAATTGCTCTTTTATAAAGCAGTAGTAAAAAATAACAATATGTAATTGAAATAAGGTATTTTGCAAACAGCAGAGCTAAGTGCCAGGCAGTGAGTGTGCTTAGCTATTTACAAGAATGACTCCTTAGAGCAGCTGTTCTCAACCTGTGGGTCGTGACCCACAGGAACTGTTTTAAAAGCTTTGTGGCATTAGGAAGGTTGAGTACCACTGCCTTAGAGGATACCATTAAAATGGCCATAGATTCTTTGCTGCTTTTCTCAGGCAGGGGTGGAGAGGTTTCTTTTCCCTTCAATCCCTATGATTTCCTATAAGCAATAGAATGAGACAGAAATAACAGTTTGCTACTTATGAAACTCAGCCTCAGGGAGTTTTTACAGATCCCATCTGTCCTACATGGAAATTGCTTGCCTCCAGGTGAGCAACCCCAGAAGTCCTTAGAGGACCTCATGGAGGAAATCCATAGCCCCAAAGCCCATCTTGAACCACCTAACTCTAGAGAAACTTCCAGATGATGATAACGACCCTCATGGTCCTAAGAAGAGCAGAAGCCACCTGCTGATCCAAACTAAATCACCCTGAGTGAACTAAATTTAGTTTGGATTGGTTTATTGCCACAAAAGGTATCTGACACGTTTGCTTTTATCTGTTATCGACCATCCTACTATTATAATTTTTTATCATGCTATTATTATCCCATTTTGCAGATGAAGCAACTGAGGCTCAAGATGTTAACCACTTGCCTAATTTCCCAATAACTTACCTAGTGCCCTTGAAAGTGGCTCTCCTCGCATTCAGATATAGGCAAAACATTAGGGCTAAGGATGGGAAGAAGATGACTATTTTGTTTTTAAATGCTTATATTTGTTTAAAAAAATTGCTGATGCTACATTAGTCCTTTATTATTTTTTAAATGCCAGTCAGTTGAATTAAAAAGCTTAGAAACCAGCCTCTTGGTATTTATCATGTTATAAAGCACAAGCCAATTACATGTAGCAGAGGTTTCCACTGTGTCCATTGCTCTATGTCCACTGTCTTATCTGAAGTTCCTGAAAGCCAAAACTGAGAGAAAGTTCTCCATGCAGGTTGTTTATGTAGGAAATGATCCCAGGGAGCAAGAGTTAAGAATAAAACAAGGAAATGAAAACGCTATCCAAGGATGAGCTATCAAGTCTACATTTGTTACACCTAAACTTTCCATGCAGCTGGACCTCCTGTGGGCTTTTATGAAATTAGCTCAGTGATCCCTACAGTTCGAAGTAGGGGAGAGACATTATCTCTGTTAGTTGAGAGTGGTTTCATGGTTTTTGACTCCCCACACTTTCAGGCAACCCATGTGTCCTAGGGCAGGAGAGAAGAAAGGAAATCACTGGCTTGAGCCGTGGCACTAACAAATGCATTTCAACAAGCTGCTCAAAGCTTGCAAGGAGATGGTGACCAGAACACTGGCTTAGGAAGAGGCAGGGTTGGAGGATTTGAAGTTGCCACAAGAGGCATGTTATAGACACAGTTTAATGCTTACATTTCACTGGAAAACCCAACAAGAATATTGCATTATATAAGTCCTTACTAAGGTTAAATAACCTTAGGTTGTATGCTCGTAAACCAAAATTAGAAAGCTTTGCACAGGGAAAAAGGAATAAATATTTTTCTTTACATCTGACTTGTATAGATTTGCTTCCTCCCCAGTGTCAAGAGCAAGCTGAAAAAAGCATTGCATTGCATGTGGTCTTTGACCTTGCCCAAACTTTCACTAGTTTGCAGCCCCGCCCTACCACTTCTTTTTCCTTCTGAAAGCCAATCATTAATAATATATCCGTGCAAGGGAAATGCTGTAGTTCTTTTAATGAGCTACCCTTGCATTCAGCTATGTAAGGTAAGAGGAAAGTGTACTTTATATGTGAGCCGTGCCAACCACTCGTAGCAATGTCAGTGCGGAAGAACCAATTTGAACTTACCATTAATTAGCTTTTTAGTGGGCTGTAAAACTTGCTTAAGGTATGAAGTACTTGGTAATTATAGGAAACCGTGGTCATATTCTGAAGAACTGAGGCAAAAGGAGCCTGAATAAAACAAACTGCATTTAGGTCTGAATTCCAAGAAAGTTTAATGAGCTTCATGTCTTTGGAAATGTTTGGAATATGATTTTAATATTGCAAGTTTTATAAACATTTAAGAGATACCAAATAATTGCACTGAACTTGCAGAAGCATAAACAAAAATTAATATGCCCAACTTATAAGTAGTTACATGAAATAAGATTCCTTAACACCTGGCACTGGCTACATTTTTCAAAGAAATCAATTTACTCACTGCGCTGATAGTATGGTACTGAACACATATTATTTAGCAAGCAGCCTTTTTACAGTTACAGCCAAGCATAAGAATTTATGTTCGTGTATTTGAAAGGGAAAGCTGCTTTGCTCTTCATAACTAACAACTTCACTGTAGCAAAGTGAAAGCTTTCAATATCCACAAATAATATACATTAAGTGTCGCTACCAAGACCAGTGCAAATTTTCTTTCCAAATATTTTGGGGCTGAGTGTGGTTGCTCATGCCTAAATACCAGCTACTCAGGAGGGTGAAGTGGAAGGATTGTGTGAGTCAAGGAGATCAAAACCTGAGCAACACAGCGAGACCCCATCTCTAAGAAACATTTTTTTAAAAATTAGAAGGGCCTGGGTTCTCGGAGTCCCAGTCACTCAGCAGGCGGAGGTGGGAGGATGGCTTGAGCCCAGGAGTTTGACTCTGCAGTGAGCTCTGACTGTGTCAACTGCACTCCAGCCCGGGCTACACAGGGAGACCCCTCTGCATAAACAAATAGACAAATAAAACACTTGTATTATTATCTAGTGTTTAAGAAGCTAATCATAATCCTATAAAAAGGAAGCTGATGTGGAGATGATGAAATTTAAGGATTAAGATACAGGAGAATAAATAATAGCCACTGTGTAACTAAAACCAAATTCTATGATTTTCGCCTATACTATTATTAAAAAGTAGGAAAGACTTTTGTGAAATGCTGTAGGATTTAAGTATTTTTGAACTCTAGTGGAGGATGCAAAAGAGATGTCCAAGTGACATTTACAATTCTGTTTTATTAATAATAAATAATTTCTCTAAGCAAACATGGGGAAGGCTGGAGCCCAATATTTACTCTTTTTTGCTTTCTTTGAAATTGTACATGGTGTAATGTTAGTGAATGCAGTTTACAGAGAATGAATTATTCCCTTAACTACTGAATAACATTGATTTGAGTGATATCACAGAATAACCCTCACTTTGCAAAGAAATGGTGGTAGCTTCAGTGACTCATCAGTATATGAGGTATGAATTGAAGACTCAATCCAGGAACCTTTCAAATCTGAAAGCGATGCTGAATACTTGTTCCTCGGTAATCAGGCACAGTGCGTAATCAGCCTCCATCATGGGTCTGCAGAGGAAAAAAAATACTCAAATGGTGATGAACAAGTAAAGTGAAATGTCAAGAATTCATATGTGCTACTTCCTTAAAAATCTAAATATTACAGGCATGGTCGAGAATCTGCAATGACATGCATTGATCAATTTGATCTGTAAATGATACCAAATCTTTCTTTAAAAGGCAGGTGCCAGGATGCCTTTCTTGATCCCCTGTTCATTGCTGTTGTGAACGCATCTTTGCATAGAATCCAGGGTCACATTTTATATCTTTATTATCACCAATTCAGCATGATATCCTCAAGGAAAATGATATCAGTGGCCCCAGTGTCACCTTTTACTTCTAATTGAGACTTTTTTCATTTGATCTTTACATACTTGTATATAGAAAAGGGACTTTTTTTACACATATATGTCTGTAAATACATTTCTTTTCTGAAAATTTAAACTAATTTATTTTGAGGGAGTGACAAAAAAAGCTATATTAGAAAGAAATTTAACATAAAGAGAACATGTATTTAAAAATTCAAATCACTGGGTGGCAGCTGTGGTTCAGTGAGTAGGGCACCGGCCCCATATACCAAGGGTGGTGGGTTCAAACCCAGCCCCTGCTGAACTGCAACAAAAAAATAACCAGGCCTTGTGGCAGGCACCTGTAGTCCCAGTTACTCAGGAGGCTGAGACAAGAGAATCGCCTAAGTCCAAGAGCTAGAGGTTGCTGTGAGCTGTGAAGCCATAGCACTTTACCAAGGGTGACAAAGTGAGACTATGTCTCTAAAAAAAAAAAAAAAACTCAAATCACTATAAGTTTAGGTCCATTTTTTCCCATAAACTAGAAAAAAGAAATAATTACTGAAGATAAAGTTAGTATTATAAATATTGTAGAATCTCAAAATTATAAAAGTTCAAAGAATATAGATTTGTAAATCTTTATACAATACCCTTAATAAATTGTGAAACAGCATTCCCTAATAAAGGGGTACTACTGTTCCAGGTACATTGGGGTAGCCTAAATTTTAGAAATGTTTTTTCTAAATTTATACAGACTTTGCAATAGTTGTAGAAACCATGGTCATCATAAAATGACCCATTTCGCCTCCCCCTGGCCTTCACCTCAGAGAACAGTTGCTAAATATTTATTAACAAACTATTTTTTCCTCTGTTTTGATATTTTTAACTTTAGATTCATTTTTTCATTTCAGAATATTAGGATACATGTGGTTTGTTTAAAGTACTTTGTTTTTGATTTATGTTTTTGTGTTCATTAATGGTTCATTAATTTTATTGCTGAGGAGTATTCCAGTGAATTAATATGCCATTTTGTTTATCTGTCCCAATGTGTCTCATCTGGAGGGGATCTTGCCCCTACCTGGCACATTCGGCAATGGTTGGAGATATTTTTGATTGCCATAACCCTGGGATTGCTGCTGACATCTAAGGGACTGAGGCCAAGGGTGTTGCTGAACATCTTACAATATACAAACAGTTCCTGAAAAATAATTATGTGATTCAAAATGTCAATTTTGGCCACTCTTAAAAGACCACAGATGTCCCAAAAGTCACCCCTGAAGTTTCCATATACAGAGAAAATGGGGAATTGTAGCTACATCTACCCTTATTTACAAAATGTTCATTACAAAATTTTACAAAATATTTACAACATACTCTCTGTACGTTAGCCACCTCTTTGTAAAATTTTGTAATGAATGCTTCATAAACCAAAGCACATGTAGCCAGAGTTTCCCATTTTCCTATGTATAGGAAATTAGGGGGTAACTTTGAGGACCACCTGCATATTCTCTTCTATGGTGGTGGACATTTGACTTGTTTCCTGTATATGGACATTAAAAATGAAGAAGATTGAACACTTTTTATATACCTTCTGGGAACACATGCATTTATATTTCTTGGATAAATAATTAAGTGTGAGAATGCTAGGTCAGAGCATGTCTGTACTTTCAGTTTTAGTAGATAATGGCAAAATGTGTCCCAAGTGGTCATTCCATTTTAAACTCCCACCAACAATATGTAAGAAAAAGAGGTATTTCACATTCTGACCAACACTGGGACATTTTGGATTTCTTTTTCAGGTGAAACTTACATTAGGCTGATGAATTCATATTTTAAAAGTACAATTTGGGAAAATATTTTGTGAGTTTTACAATATAGACTATTTCTGTTA
The DNA here is from genome assembly GCA_963573935.1 of Arctocebus calabarensis. NCBI lineage: Eukaryota > Metazoa > Chordata > Mammalia > Primates > Lorisidae > Arctocebus > Arctocebus calabarensis. Next base: position 8,868 of record CAUYON010071611.1, read on the forward strand.
ACTCAGAAATTTCATTTGGTGTCCTCAAATTAATCCCAACCTCTATAAACAATCACACTTCTGATTTTATTAAAACATATTACTTTTTCCATTTCACCAAATTCATGTAAATGTAATCACATTGTTTGGGTTTTTACACATCAGGTTTCTCTGGTCTAGCACATTGTTGAGATTCATGCCTGTTGTTGCATAAATAAGCAGGTCGTGGTAAATGATATACCACTCTGAACATATTAGAACTTGTTTATCCATTCTCCTATTGGTGGATATTTTGGCAAGTTAATAATGAACCTACTAGAATATTTAATACGTGATTATTTAACTTTATACTCACACATCTTATTTTTTGGGGGTAACCCCCTCAAGTGGAATAATGGGATCATACAGTAACTATATATTTTGCTTGACCAGAAAACCACCAGTTTTTCTCAAAGTGATTCTATAATTTTATGTTGCCCCAGAAATGTGTGAATTTTCAGTTGTTTGAACTCCTTGCCAATGTTGGTATCAATATCAGTATCGATGTTGATATTCAAGTATTCCAGCAGATAAGGAGTGGTACGTCATTGCATTGTCAATACCATTTCACTAATGACTAAAGATACAGAGCAACAAACCTTTTCATGTAATTATTTCCCATTTATATCTTTCTTTATAAGATATCTTTTCAATTTTGTTTTGCCCAAATTTTCCTGAAAAATTTATTTTTGTTTGTTTGGGATCCTTTAAGGGTACAAAGAATTGGTTATACCGATTGCAGTTGTTAGATAAAGTCCCTCTAGTAATTGTGTTCCAATCCCAAGAGGTGTGCCATACACCATAACTCCCATCCCCCTTCTACCACCCGTCCCTGCTCCCCCATTCCCTTCCCCAACCCCTTGTATTACATCATCTACTGCCGTTATATCAGAATTGAATACATTGGATTCTTGCTTCTCCATTCTTGTGATGCTACTAAGAAGAATATGATCCTATATGTTGGATAAAAATGGTTTGTTGTATACATATGTTTATGTACCCTGTATTTTAAAGTATTTTCTTTTAGACTGTGACTTTTACTTTTTATTTCCTTAATGACTTTTCATGAGTATAACATTGATGAAGTTCAATTTATCATGTTTTATTGTTGGTGCTTTTTCTGTCCTAGGAAAACTTTGTTATTATAAAGTTTGAAATATAGTATGTTTTCTTTTGGAGGCATCAGAGTGTTTAGATTTGGGTTGAAGATTGATTTAAAATTATTTTATGCTTGTAGTGTGAAGTCAGGGTCAAGTTTAAGTTTTCTCCTGAATTTATGTAAATGGTAAAGCAACATCATTTGAAAGGTATTTCTTTACCCAATGAATTGCTTTGAAGACTTCGTTGAAAAAATCTCCTTATGTTATATGCATGTAGGTCCATTTAGGGATGCTATCTCCAGTTTTATTAATCAGTTTATCTGTCCCATATCTTATTGTTGTTTTAATTAAGTTTTGAAAATGAGATAGTACATGGAAATAATATTTTACAATTTTATTTTGTTAATAATCTTTTGGCTATTCAAGGTCTTTCTCATAGCTATATAAATTTGACAATCATCTTGTTGATAGATATAACTGTTGATATTTCACTCAGATTGTATTAAACTACAGAATTATTTGCAGAGAATTTATGAATCTACAATTGAATTTTCTAATCCATGAATATATGGGTGTGATGATAAAGTTTGTGAGCTATTCACTCACGTTGGCAGCACTGTACAAACAGGTCAGTGAGGTTTCCTAACCTGAGTATATCAGTCTCATGGCACTCTACAAATAACTCAGTGAGGTTTCCTGACTTAGTATATCAGTCTCACAGCACTGTACAAACAGCTCAGTGAGGTTTCCTGACTTAGAATATCAGTCTCACAGCACTGTACAGACAACACAGTGAGGTTTCCTGACCTTAGTATATCAGTCTCACAGCACTGTACAAACAACTCAGTGAGGTTTCCTGACTCAGTATATCAGTCTCACAGCACTGTACAAACAGCTCCGTGAGGTTTCCTGACTTAATATATCAGTCTCAAAGCACTGTACAAACAACCCAGTGAGGTTCCCTGACCTTAGTATATCAGTTTCACTGTCATGTTTCTGATGCCCCATGGCAGTATCCTGCTGAGTGGTGTTTGATATTGTTGTTTCGTGTGCTATTGGGAGAAATGTGGAGCTGGAATTAGAGCAATGAACAAACATTAAATTTCTTATTAAAGTTGACAGGAGTGGAAGTGAAATCAGAGTCATTTTATTCCAAGTTTCTAGGGATAATGCCATGAAGAAAATAGTAGTGTACAAGTGGGTTAAACATTTTCCTGAAGGGATAGAAAGTGGCACTGATGAAGAAAGGTCTGGGCAGTGGCCGATAATGAGCAGAATCTAGAAAAGCATTGCAAAAATTTATTGAAACTTGTGTCAAAACCATCAGCTGACTGTGCAAAGCATAGAAAACTAAGTAAACATTGGTAGAGTAATAGTTAGGAAAATCTTAACTGAAACTTCGCCAACAACTTGTGGCTCTTGCATCATGACAATGTGCCAGCTCCGGGGGCACTGACTGTGAGGGAGTTTTCAACCACAAAACTGATAACTACATTGAAATACCCTCTTTATTCATCTGATCTGGTCCCCTGTTACTTTTTTCTTTATTCAAAGATCAGGAAATACTGAAAGGAAGACATGTTGATGACACTCAGAACATCAACTAACATGATGACAGCTCTGATGGTCATCTCAGAAAGAGTTCCGAAATTGCTTTGAAGATTGGACTAGGTGCTAGCATCAGTGCTCAGCTTCCCAAGGGGAGTACTTCGAAGGTGACCATAGGGATATCCAGCAATGAGGTATGTTGCACTTTATCTGGGATAAGTTCACAAACTTACTGATCAGTACTCATAGTGTGACTTTATATTCATTTAGAAGTTATTTAATTTCTTTTAGCAATTTTTCATATTTTCAGTTTGGGGGGCTTACCTACCTTTTGCTAAATGTATTGAAATGTATCTTTACTTATCTGTTCATGCCATTTACCCTTAATTAATATATTCTATTTTTTTCTGCTAGTATGAAAACATATACAGTGATCTTATACACTGTGATCTTCATAAATTCATGCCTTTATTATAGAGTCTCTTTGGTAGATCCCTTGAATTTTATAGTCAGTCTTATGATCTATCAGTAAGACATTTTTTAATTTCCTTTCCATTATGTCTGCCTTTCCTCCCTTTATTTGCTTTACTGCACTGACTAGCACCTCTAGGACAAGGTAGAACAGAGGCAATGTGATCTGACAGCCATACTTTGTTTGGGAGAAAGTTTTAGATTATGAACTCTATGTTTTTAGATCTTATAGATTTAGTCTGATTTTCTGATTCTTCCTAAATATTCATTGTTAATTTCTGTCCAAGTCATCAAAGATGCTAAATTTATTAGCATAAAGTTGTGCATTATGTTAAAAAAAATACTACATGGTATTTGTAGAAGCTACAGCCATGTATCACTATCAATATTATTAAAAAGTCTTTTCTCTAATTTGTTTCCCATGTATCACTCTCAATGTTATTAAAATGCCTTTTCTCTATTTTTTCTAGTATTTCTAGTGATTTATCAATTTTTTAAATCTTTTTAAAAGAAATAACTTCTTTTTGTTGCTTTTCTTCTTTTATATATTTCCTTAATCTTAACTCATCTTTATCCTTTATTATTCCCATCTATTGAACTCTTCTTTTTCTAGTTGTATAAGGCAGAAGCTAAAATAGTCAATTTTAGACATTTCTAATTTTCTATTATGAGCATTTGAAGTTGTAATTTTACTAGAAGAAATCTACTAATAGTGTGAAACTCAAAACAACAGGGACACTGTGGTTAAAGGATCCAGCAGTCTCAATTTCCAATAGGGTTTAGTTTTCAAAATAAGTTATATGTATTTACTCTATATGTATGGGAGGATGGAGAGGTTTGGTGAATACTGGTGCAATGATTTCTAATAGAGTCATTTTTGCAAAGTATGAAAAGAAGCTAAGTCCTCAAGTCATGTGAATCTACAATAAATTCCATCAATTAAGCTAACACACTAGGGATAGATTCATTATAGTCATTAAATGCCTTGATAAAAGAAACCTCCAGCTGTAGTTAATTCTTATTACATACACAGAAATGTACCTCTTAGCTGGCAAAAAGATAAATAAGTAAAAAAACAAACAAAAATGAAGTATTTCTTATATTCCATTTACTAGTACCTAAAAGTTTTTTTAACATAAACTCATACCCTTAGACAGAAACGATTTTACTTCTTCCAGATGTTACACAAATATATGAAACCTACTGGATGTCAAAAGACTGGAAGGAAGTCACTCTGAAGAATCAGAGACAAATTTTCCAAGTGAACATCAGTCTGATAAAATATTTCATTCACATTTAAATTGTTTAAAAATGAACTTTTAGATATGCATATAATGGAATTAATAAGAATCTATTTCAAATTTGAGTAAAAAAGTAAATTTTCCACTTATCCCATAGAGAAATGTGATATAATCTCAACAAAAATTTTCTTTTAGATATGTTATAAAGCATATATTGATGCAAAAATATAGGCCTGAGGCACAAACGTGACACTGAATGTCTTTATAACAGCTGACGTGATGTAGGAGAAAAGTTAGACGTCACAATAATAGTCACAAAATCTGTGGTTTCGTTCTGAATCATGGGAGAGCATTGTAGGGTGATGTACCATTTCCACTATTTGAAATATACTTGGTTTTTATTCCCAGATGGTATGGGTCAGGAAAACTGAGGAAATATTTGTTGATAATCAATATATATTTCTATGTAAATTTTAATCTTTGCCGGTTCTTTTTATTCATGTTTGGGAGATTAAAATATTTCCAAAGGGCACAAGTACTAATGTTTATATTTTAAAAACAATGTCAGATCTGTAGTAACATTCTCCCAGGGTATGCAAACTTAACAGTGCCTCTGGGATATAAGAAGTGGGATATATGTATTCTTTTACAGCAAGAAAAATCCATTTTTGTCCTTGATCTAGTGCTCCATTCCGGGGGGGGGGGGGAAAGCAGTGCCACCTAATTTGCTTTTTTAGCAAAACTCAAAACATTATATATTTGGAAGTATATACAATGGAAAGTAACAATGATTGCAGTTTTAGGGAAAGCTGTGTGAAGTAGTAGTTAAATTGGCTAGAAGAGGAATGATTTAATGAAATGGAATGTTGTTCTGAAGAGTTTACTGTTCAAGGACCATGCTGAGAAAACTGCAGGCTCCCAACTTAGCTGCGACTATTCCCATGAATCAAGCTTACTCCCCTAACTGTGTAACTAATAAAGTCATCATTACTGGCGGATGTTAACATTCGAAAGAAAGCCAAGCCTTTTCTTTTAAAAAAATAACTAAATTGCATTCGAAAATATTGGGTGTAATATGAAATTGAATTTTTATTTCATTCCCTCTATATAATTTTAAAGGAAAAGGCTTATCATCTATTAAAATGGGAATTTTAAAAAACTATGCAATGCTTTATCCAAAGACATGTATTTTGTCATTGCTATTATTTCTATTTAAGGCATACAGTTGTATGTACAGTTTTTGATATATTATCAGCTCTAATTTGACTGTCTAAGCTCTTGAGCTAAGGGGAAATTAAAGAAGAGAATTTACCCGTGATGACAACTGACAATATTTAACAAACCAGGTATCTTTATATCTTAACTTCTTTAATTTCTCAGTCCTGAAATTACCCCAAACTTAACAATATAAAACAACAATGATTATATGTTGCTCATGAATTCTCTTGGCCAAGAATTCAAGAATATGAGGGCTTGTCCCTATTTCATGATGCCTGGGGCCTTGATGGCTTCCCACTTGAATAGCAGAAGTGGTAACTGAGGGCTAACATTTTCTGGGGCTTCACTCAAATGTCTGATACCTGGGTTGGGATGACAAAGGCTAGCCTAGTTGGAGCTATCAACTGGAGATCCTAACTGTGCGTTCTTCCTGAGATTCAGGCTTCTCACATAATGGCAACAAGCATTCCTAGGGACTTAGCCAGAAAGGGTAAGCCTCCCTTGACCTACTGTGAAGAGTCATGTAGCCTCACCTCTGTCCCATTTGGTTGGTTACAACAAGTCACTACCGCCAGTCCCATTCAAGAGGAGAGGTTGATTACCTCATGAAGAGGAGTTTGGTAAAGTCACATTGCAAAACGCATGTGAGATGTTAGGTACAATTGTGCCAGCATTTGGAAAATAAAACTACCTAAATAAAATGTTAATTTAATTTTTACCAAAATAGCTGAGCAAATGGATTTGGAAGCTTTTCCATTCCCGAGCCCATGTTCTTCTACTTTTGGATTACATCCCAATTTCCATATAATATGCATTATTGTGAGTTTTGTCATTATTTTTTAATAGACAGACTAATATTTCCTCATTTAGCTATAACTGTTTGTGTTGTGTATGCTTAGATTCAAAATGGAAAATAATTTTCCTTATTTTATAAATAAGAGTAAAGCTAGAATTCTAGTTCAATTTAATAAACAAAATATTGTTTTCAAACATTGCTAGCTTCTAGGATCCTTAATTACCACCAGTGCGGGGGCAATTAGATTTGGCACTGAAAAGTTATAGTAACATAAGGGAGAATTCTGATAAATTCCTCTAGCATTGTTTAGCTCCTGTTGCCCAATTTCACAAAAAAACATAGCTTATATAATGGAGATCTGTTTTTAGTTACTTTCATGTTAAGTTGTACAATACAGTACTTGAGTTTTGTGATTTTTGATTCTTTTGATTCACCCCCACCGTTTTTGTAGTGAATTTTCATTTGTTTATTCCAATTCTGGGTTATGCCATTGCATTTTGGGTAATGAGCAATATGACTGGCCCACTGAACATGGTATTTCTTTTCATTGTTGCAAGTTGGAAATGAAATGAATGCTTCGATTTGAAGAAATGTATCTAAGAAGTCCACACAGGATAGTTTTATTGGTTCTAGTAGTTTATAGCAAAAGATGAATTGGCTTTAGTCACTAAATTGCTGAGTCAAACTAGAAAATGTGTAAATCTATTTAAGTCTAACAGGAGCATTAGGTAATTGGCCAATATTATCCACCTGTCAGTGATATGCTCGACATTGATCCCTGGGAATATTTCCTATTGGAAAATAGATCAAGTTTTATTAAACATTCAAGTTCCAGAAGAGCCAAAAGCATGCATTGTTTTTACTCTCTACTTGTCCTTAAAGTGATTTTTTCATCGGGTTTTTTTTTTTTTGGTCCTTTTTTGTTTTTGTTTTTGCCAGGAAATTTATGAGTAGGTCTTATTTTTATAGTCTGATGGTCTCTTTTTGGTAAGGTGGTTAGATCTTTTTTGCATCTAATGAAACTATCCATATGGTTACATTTAAATCTGTAATCTTGATATTTGTTTTCTATTCATCACATCTATTCTGTTTCTTTTACTTTCTTTTTCTGCTTTTATTTCCCTGAAGCAAGTGAGTAAATTTTATAATTACATTTAGGTCTTCTGTTAATTACCCATTAACACTGGTTTTGTTATTTTAGGAGCATTTTAAGGTTTACCCTATGTGTCTTCAACTTATTTCAACCTACCTACAAATTATTTAACACCATGTATCACTTCATATATATTATTAAAACTTACAGCAGTGTAATTCCACTCTTTCTCTCTTAGCCTTTGTTTTTCTGTTTGTAATTTGTGTTTTTTCTCCCTTGTTGCTTTTTCTCAAAATTTCCAATATTTAGTGAATTAATTTTGACTTGCTTTGGTGTATTTTTTGTTCAGGTCTCTTATGATTGAAGTTTGTGGGAATTTAAGGGGGGATCTCTAAGTTTATAATTTTTTTTATTTTGAAAAACATTCATCTATTTTCTCCCCATCTCGGTGTCCTACACCTTCTCCTTTAACTGTGTCCCACCGTTGCACAGATACGAGGTGGTTTCAGTGTGTCCTGCAACTCACCAGGGCCTTGTTTATTGCCTTTCAGCATAGTTTCTATTTACGCTTTGCTTCAGTTACTATATCCTCAAGATTATTATTTTTTCTTGTGTATTATTTAATATACTCTTAATTACACCTAGTTTTTGAGTGATTGATATTAAATTTTTCATCATTAAAATTTTTATGTTTTCCCCTTGGGAGGCTGAGGCAAGAGAATTGCCTGAGCCCAGGAGTTGGAGGTTGCTGTGAGCTGTGTGATGCCACGGCACTCTACGGAGGGGGATGAAGTGAGACTCTGTCTCTACAAAAAAAAAAAAAATATATATATATATATATATGTTTTAATACCGTCCATGTTCTACTAAGCTTTAGAACATATAGAGTTATTATAACTATTTTCATATACTTGTTTGTTAATTTTAACATCCATGTCTCTTCTGAATCAGTTAATTTTAATATGTTGATTTGACCAGGGAGTGATGGCATATCAATAGACATATAGAATATGTACAACTATGCAGTAACTTTAAGACACTGCAAGCAATCATATTGTCCATGTTGAAGGGAAGATGACAGTACCTGGAGAGCTTTCAACAGATAGACACCTTCAGGAAAGGGCTTCCCCCTATTACAAAAGTTAGTGATCTGTATTAAATCCAATTATGTATCTGTCTTCCTCCTTAAATGCTTAACTTCCTTATGTAGAGATCTGTGCATCTATGTGTATACACATTTGCATGCCTGTGTCCCAGCATATAGTATATCTCTGCCATGGCTATCATGTAATAATTTGTTGAAAAACGAACATATGTACCTACCAGTGGACAACACACAAATCAAAGAAGGCTTAATATGCCCATTAACTGTGTAAAATTTTAGGGAAAAATGCCTTCCCTTCTCCTTTGCCTGCTGGTTGGGGAAGATTAAGTTGAATAATCAGATTATAGAATAAATTTGATTTTTTTGAGATGTATTAGACTTTAAAAATGCTGTTCAATAATATTGTATTATTTAATAAAAGAATTCAGCTATAGGAATCCAGGAACGCTGGTGTTTTGGAAACTGTTGTATCTCTATACTTCTTAAGAAATTATCTATACTTTATGTGACTTGAATCTCATCTGAGTAAATGCACCTTGAAAATGTATTCCATTCAATACATTTTGAAAATCAATCACACATGAAATAGGTGCCCAGATAAAATCTATGAGAACATAATCATATATAATTCATGATCAAAATCCTATTGTACATACTTTCAGACTTGAAGTGTTTATCATCATTTAGAATTCTTACATTAATATATTATTTTTATCTCATGAATAATGCCTGAGAAAATACATTATTTTTTTTATTTTCTGAAAGATAACTTAGTATCTCCTGAGACTCATATGAGTGATATTTAATTTTATGAGTCTTCTGTTTTCTTTAGTAAGACCTCATGTGATTTTTCTCAGTGTCCGTTTAGCATTTGAATCAAAACAATTTATTTAGAATCTCAAATTAAGGAATTAGGAAGAGTTTGCACATGCAAGCATGTGTGTGTATGTTTCAGTGTTATTCCACCCATGGACCATTAATCTGCTTCTTACTGTATGATTTGTTATCCAAACATCTCCTGCTCCCTGTTCCAAGGAGCAAAATGACATTTTCACCATATTATAGCTAATTGGAGGAGTGTTAGGGTGTGTAATGTGGACAAGTTTGGAGGTCTGGACGCATAGATGGAAGTCCCTCAAACTCTGGGTCCTGCTTCACACAGAAACATCTGCTTTTAGGTAATATATCTTGTGGTGTTCCTGTCATTTCATTTGAAAAATAAAGTTCCATTTCTTTAAAACTTTTGATAAAACCTGGGCTAATGTCATTAATTTAGATTTCTAGAAATTGTATCAATGTGAAATGATATCATCATAAAATTATAGGCATTGCTGTCATTCCAATAGCGTTAAATCAAGTATAACCAGTGTGTATTCTCTTATCAAAAATAGAAATATCTACCTGGAAATAATAATAAATTCATAAATATTGCATCAGCAAAACAGGTAAAGAAAGACATTCTTTTATAATTAACAAAACATATATCTTTTGAGGAGATAGATTATTAAGGGGATATTATGAAAGGTTGTGTAAATTTTTCAAATTGTTTTACTAATATAGCCAAGGAATATTGATTGAGGTTAGAGAGAGTTCCCAGAGAAGACTGACAGTGCACTAATCATTACATGGCTGTCCTTCTATGAACCACATGGGAGACATCTCCTATATTGCAGAATGATGTATTTGTGAGTCTTTCTATGGAATGGATGATACCATTTTATACACAGTGATCAAAGTAGGAAATATTTTACATTAATTAAGTAGTTGGGACCAGTTGATATTTTGGACAGCAAAATAGAAAGTCTGAGAGACAACTTTACATTCAAAGAATAATCACAAATAACCAAGAGCAAAACCTGTTTGTAAAATGGTTTAAACAACCTGATGCAATTTATAATTGCATTTCCTGCTATTTTACTATATATTAAAACAGAAAGAACTAAAATACATTAGATTAAGAACTGTGCTTATATTCTCTACTCATACTCATTGAAAACAACTTCATTAATATCTTCTGTAAGCATGATAGAATTTTTCTTTAGGAGAATCCATCATTATAAGACTCAAAATTGTTTCATATTTCTCACGTTATCTAGCTTGAAAAATTAACTCAGAGTACCTATGCTAAGAGGATTGTCAGAAAGATTGACGATTTGCGGAAGGACAGTAAACAAAGAATTATGAAAAATAGCAGACTGTCAGGTTGAAGGGCGTCGATATAGGGCTCAGTCTTAACATTAGCTTTATAAATGGTACGGAAAGTGATACACATGGAAATTAATGAAATCTTTATGTAATGAGTAATTTATTTAGTGTTAAAAAAGAGAAAATACATAATCTATGAAAAGAAAAATTAAATAAGAAAGAAATGCACCCGCACAGGGATGGATTATCAGTTACTCTTCCCATTGAGAACACTGGAATATGCCTCTATGTTTAAAATAAAATTCAGGAGGCTCGGTGCTGTGGCTCAATGGGCTAAGGTGCCAGCCACGTACACCTGAGCTGGCGGGTTCGAATCCAGGCCAGGCCCGCCAAGCAACAATGACGACTGCAACCAAAAATGGCTGGGCGTTGTGGCAGGTGCCTGTAGTCCCAGCTACTTGGGAGGCAGAGGCAGGAGACTCGCTTGAGCCCAGGAATTGGAGGTTGCTGTGA
>CAUYON010071612.1:0-25089 GCA_963573935.1 Arctocebus calabarensis
TGTAGTCCCAGCTACTAGGGAGGCTGAGGCAAGAGAATCGCTTAAGCCCAAGAACTGGAGGTTGCTGTGAGCAGTGTGACGCCACGGCACTCTACCCAGGGCGATAAAGTGAGACTCTGTCTCTACCAAAAAAAAAAAAAAGTATTGGCAATGATGTGGAGAAATTGGAACCCTTGTGCACTGTTGGAGGGATTGTAATTTGATGTAGCTGCTACAGGAAACAGTATGGTGATTCCTCAAAAAAAACGAAACTGATCATTCTTACAAGAAAATAACAAAAAAATTGTGAACATATGCATGACTTCTGATGTCCATGCACCATATTATGCATTATGATCAATAAAGTCAATTGTTTTTTGTTTTGTTTTGTTTTGTTTTTGAGACAGAGCCTCAAGCTGTCACCCTGGATAGAGTGCTGTGGCATCACAGCTCACAGCAACCTCCAATTCCTGGGCTCAAGCGAGTCTCCTGCCTCTGCCTCCCAAGTAGCTGGGACTGCAGGTGCCCGCCACAATGCCCGGCCATTTTTTGGTTGCAGCATCATTGTTGTTTGGTGGGCCCGGGCTGGATTCGAACCCGCCAGCTCAGGTATACTTGGCTGGAGCCTTAGCTTGTTGAGCCACAGGCGCCGAGCCAAGTCAATTGTTTTTAATAAAAATAGAATTGCCATACAATCCAGCAATTCCACTTTTTATATATTTAAAGACGTATAAATATGCTCTGTCACCCAAAGCAGATTGGCCTCAGCCTAGCTCACAGCAACCTCACATGGCATCAGCCTAGCACAGCAACCTCAAACACCTGGGCTCAAATGATTCTCCTGCCTCAGCCTCCCGAGTAACAAGGACTACAGGTGTGTACCACAAAGTCCAGTTAATTTTTAGTAGAGATGGGTTCTCTCTCTTTCTCAAGCTGGTCTCAAACTTCTGATGTCAAGCAATCCACCTGCCTCAGCCTGTCTGAGTGCTAGGATTAGAGGCATGAGCCATTGCACCTGGCCTTCCACTTCTTGATAATACCCAAAGTAATTGAAAGCAAGGATTCCAACTCCCATGTTCTTAGTAGCACACTTATAATTGCCAAGAAGTGGAAACAACCCAAGTGTCCATTGACAGGAAAATGGATAAATAAAATGTGGTGTATACAAACAATAAAATATTATTCAGCCTTGACAAAGAATGAAACTCTGACACCAGTTACAACATAGATAAACCTGGCTTGGCACCTGTGGCTCAACCGGCTAAGGCACCAGCCACATACACCTGAGCGGTGGGTTTGAATCCAGCCCGGGCCGCCAAACAACAATGACGGCTGCAACCAAAAAGGCCGGGAGTTGTGGTGGGCGCCTGTAGTCCCAGCTACGTGGGAGGCAGAGGCAAGAGACACGCTTGAGCCCAGGAATTGGAGGTTGCTGTGAGCTGTGATGCCACAGCACTCTATCCAGGGTGACAGCTTGAGACTCTGTCTCAAAAAATAAAAATAAATAAAAATAAACAACATAGAAAAACCTTGAGGATATTATGCTAAGGGAAATAAGCCAGTCATGAAAAACAGTCACAAAAGATAAATATGGTATGGTTCTTCTATTATGAGATATCTAGAGGAGTTGTAGTCATAGGGACAGATAGTAGAAAGGTGGCTGCCAGGGGCTGGGGGAGGGGGAAATAGAGAGTTACTGTTTAAGGGGTATAGATAGAGATGGATGGTGGTGTTGGGTGACACAGCAGTGTGAATATACTTAATGCCGCTGAACTGTATGCTTAAAAATAGTTAAGACACGGCTCGGTGCCTGTGGCTTAATGGGCTAAGGCACCAGCCATGTATACCTAACCTGGCAGGTTCAAATCCAGCCCGGCCCACCAAACAACAATCATGGCTGCAACCAAAAAATAGCCAGGCGTTGTGGCGGGCGCCTGTAGTCCCAGCTACTTGGGAGGCGGAGGCAGGAAACTCGCTTGAGCCCAGGAATTGGAGGTTGCTGTGAGCTGTGATGCCACAGCACTCTATCCAGGGTGACAGCTTGAGGCTCTGTCTCAAAAAGAAAGAAAGAAAGAAAGAAACTGTTAATGGAAGGAAAATGAAGAATACGGCTCAGCACCGGTAGCTCGGTGAGTAGAGCACTGGCCACATACACCGAAGCTGGCCGGATGGATCCCAGCCCAGGCCTGTTAAACAAGAATGACAACTGCAACCAAAAAATAGTCGGGTGTTGTGGCAGGCACTTGTAGTCCCAGCTACTCAGGAGGCTGAGGCAAGAGAATCGCTTAAGCCCAAGTTTGATGTTGCTATGAACTGTGACACCCAAGCACTCTACTGAGGGCAACATAGTGAGAGTCTGTCTCAAAAAAAAAAAAAAGAAAGAAAGAAAGAAAGAAAATGAAGGACAGTAGGGTGTGGGTTTGGTAGCTCAAGTGATCTTCGCTCCATGGCCTCTTGAGTAACTGGGACTACACCAGGTGTGCACCACCATGCCCGGCTAAGAGTGTATGTTTTCTGTGCAAGGTTAACTTGTCCTTGGTGGTGTCATAAGTGTGTGTGTTTTCTATGTGAGGTGAACTTGTCCTTGATGGTGTCAGCAAACCTCTGCTCTAAGCAATGGACCTCAGGGTTCAGTCCAGGGCTTCTCAGAGTGCCCTGCCATGTAAGTGTCATGGCCCAGAGTCACCTGCTCTGTACCCAGATCTGTGCACACGGACATTTCCACAGAGACCTTGGAAAGAAGAGAGACTTGGAGAAGCACCACCGCTCCTATGTAGCTGAGAAACACTGACCAGGCTGAGGGGCTGGGGGACAGTCCTGCCTCCCCCAGCGGTTCCTTCCTCTATATATAATTCAAAGTCAGCAGGGAGGAAAAGTCCCCGCTCATCTCCGACAAATTACGAGCCAAGGGCCAGTGCAGGAGGGACGTGATAATTGATTTCCCTAAGTTACAAGGTGCCCTTTTCCTAAAAGGGGTAGTGATTTTAGCTTTCCACGCTTCTCTGGGGGTCAGGAGCTATTGACACACAAGACAGCGGAGGTGCAGGGAGGACGGTCTGAAGGTGCTGGTCACCGACAGGACCACGACGAGAACCCAGGTGCTCTGCTTCCCAGTTGGCAGCCCGGGGTCACTCGTGCCCACTTCGTTCATAAGCAGGAGACTGTACTCCCAGGATATGCCAACCTCTCAGTTACCCAAGACCCATCTCGGACCTTCTGAACTCATTATCAACTGCCGGGCCTGACACAACACCTCTCTCCATCTGCTCGAAATGTCAGAACTACATGGTGAGAACAGATGCTCTCCTTGGCTGCCGTAATGGTTTCCATAAAAAATGATCCAATCCCGGGCGGCGCCTGTGGCTCAAAGGAGTAGGGCACCGGCCCCATATGCCAGAGGTGGCGGGTTCAAACCCAGCCCTGTAGAGTCAGCTACATTCTGCAGCCATGTGCCTGGTAACTACAGCACACTTTCCCTAGAGGACACCCCAGGGAAAAAAGATCTGATTTCAGATAAGTGACTTTGATTGTGCTCCCTGCATGCTCAGACTCTGGGCTGATCACTTGCTCTTCTCTGAGCTCAGTGTCCCCTGCGTCTAGGCTGTCCTTGCTTTAACCACCAGCCCTCCTACCCTCCCTCTTCTCTGGTTCCCATAATGGCCGTCCGCCACGATTCCATCTCTGGTCCTCTCACACCACGCTCCCCTGAGTTGGTAAACACCTGCCACACCCTCCTCCCCCCCCCCCCTACAGCGAGCCCAGCCCACCCCGAGCCCTGATCTTGTTCCTGGCTTTTAGGCTAAACAGGCCAATTGCCTACAGCACCCCTCCCTCACTCAAGCCGCCTGCCCCACAGACACCTACACCGAACTTGACTGATGTGAAAGTAATTATCTCCTTCCCCAAACAGGCCCCCTTTCCTGGGTTCTTTCCTGGGTTCCTTGTCTTCCTTAAAAGCCACAACGTTCAGCAGCCAGAGATCCATCCCAGCTGCCTTCAGCCCCACCACCATGGGAAGTCACGGCTGGTCTCTCGTCCCCTTTCCACAGTCTCTCCGCTGTCTCTCACCACCTCTTCTCCCTGGCCCTCACTCAGGGCTTGGTGTCTGCTGCCTGGATGACTCTGCTGTGCATCTTAGCCTCCCTGGGAGGTAGCTGCTCCATCCTGGGGCTCCATCTCCTGGCTCTGTCTTTAGCCAGCTGGGCTGTGATCCTGTGCTGTGGTCAGCTCCACTTTCTGGGAGTTTGGGAATAGGGGCAGGTCTTGCCTCTGTATCCCCAGCTACTCTCACAGTGCTGAGCAGGTGACTGTCCAGACTTGATAGAATTAGATTCATTCATTCATACATTTATTTATTCAATCAATAACTAGTTTGTTTTTTTGAGGCTGAGTGTCATCATGTCACCCTGGGTAGAGTTCCATGGTGTCATAACTCACAGCAACCTCAAACTCTTGGACACAAGCAATCCTCTTGCCTCAGCCTCTGGAGTAGCTGGGACTATAGGCGCCCACCACATCACCCAGCTATTTTTAGAGATGGGGTCTCTTGATCAGGTTGGTCTCAAACTCCTGAGTTTAGGCAATTGACCCACCTAGGCCTCCCAAAGTGCTAGGATTACAGTTCCCAGCCAATGAATAATTATTTAGATCCTATTTTATGCAAAGCACAGTCTTTGGCACTGGGGCAGGGGTGGTGGGGTAGGAAAGGACAGTGGTGATGTGTAAGGATGCTGACCCAGCCCTAGAAAGCTAAGATGAGCACACTCATGCCTGTACCACCGGACATGAAATAAGGGCCATGTGGATGCTGTAAAGAGCACAGGCGTCCCTGCAGGGAAATATTCCCCCAGACTCACTGCCTCCTCCCCATCAATCCAAGCCTAGGAAGGGGCTGGGAGCTATTGCTGAATACCAGGCATCATCAAGCATTCCAGGTCAACTCTGATCAACAATGCCTTGGGCACTGGGCTGGGAGCCTCTCTGAGTTGTCTCAGCTCCCACGACCTCTGAGAAGGCCCCCGGCCGACCCCAGGCTATGTAGACTTCATGCCTTCCAACTCCTACAGCACCCACTGCCCACTGTATGTGAATTGTGCTTCAGTGGTCACTTGCCAGTGGGTCGTGCACTTTTATGTCACTCAGCACGTCAGCAGGAAACAAACAGCATACACTGAATAGGACCATGATAGGAGGGTTTAAAAAATAAAGGGCTAGGGCGGCGCCTGTGGTTCAAAGGAGTAGGGCGCCAGCCCCATATGCCGGAGGTGGTGGGTTCAAACCCAGCCCCAGCCAAAAAGTGCAAAAATAATAATAATAATTAAAATAAAAATAAAGGGCTATTTACAAAGGACAGGTTAGAGAAACCCCAAAGGAGACAGGGCTATACACCAGCACTGGTGACAGGGCATCCATCCTAGCAGTAGGACAGAAGGGGAGGGGAAAAGGGGACCACTCATGGATCCTGGAAGGACAGGGCAGACAGAACTGCCTGAATAGGAGCCATGACTGCCATCTAGGGCCCCACAGGGAGGCAGCTGGGGGAACAAGTCACTAGGCAGCCTCTTCATCCTGCTGATCTGCCAGAGTTTCCCACTGGCCAACCCAATGGGAGACCAGAGGTCAAGAGAAGCCCTGATGTAGTTAGTCCGTGCCCAGAGAACAGAGGGCTGGGGCTGGGCCCACAGGGGCAAATAGGGGGTGTCTGGCACACTCTCCAAACTTCAGCAAGCTCCCATGCGCAGGGAGGGGTTCCCTCTGGGCCTGGCGCCCTGCCTTGCTTAGAACGTAACCACTGAAGTAACTCTCTCTAGAGGAACTAAAGCAACAATATTTCTTCCCAAGTTTGTCCTCGCCCTCCTCCAAGCCACACTCATTCAAAGAAAATATGGTTTCTGCAGATGGGGACTAAGAGCCTGAAACTCTGGAGAGAGCCTGCCTCTTCTGGAAGTTCAAATCTGCCGCTTCTGACTTAAGGCCTGTAAGCCAGTTTCTCTGCACCTGTTTAAAAAATAATAATAATAATGCTCAATAAATGTGAATGACACTGCCATTCACTGAACTCCCAGGGAGTGTGCAGACCCACAGGCCTGGCTCTGGCTCTGGCAGAATCCCACTCAGGCCGAGCTGCTTTACCTCCAAATCCACCCCCATCACCTCCCCTCCTCTTCCCACCCCAGTAGCTACTAGTGGGCCAACATCCATCTTTCTGAGCCTGAGAGGTGACAGGATTATAGCTGCTTCCTCCAAGTGTCAAAGTTGACATAGATGCTGCTGGAAACCCTGGAGCTGCCCATCCCCCCCAATGCCGAGACACAGTGTGGCCAAATGTATTGGAATGTATGGTCTTCGTGCCCTAACTCACCTAGACACTCAGGATTTTGGCCTTTCCCCCCCAAACCTCCCCAACACCCAACTGTGAGATCCTGGGGCTACCCTACTCCCTTTTGGGGAGGGGGGCTAAAGTTTCTCTTTCTAAGACAGAACACAGTCACTTGGGTTGTTAACATCTAGAGAGGGAGCCTGGGGGCACTGGAATTCCAGGGCTCCTTACCAACATCATTTGACATCATTCTCCAAGTTGTACCAGGAACGGGGGAGCCCATAAGTCCTCTTGAAGTTTCTCTAAACAGCAGGGTCCAGGGTGCAAGGCGGTTCCAGCCGCAGCCCCCAGCTAGGAGCTGGCAACAGTGCAGGGCTTCGCCCTTTATCATCATGTCAACCCAGCCAAGAAGCCCAACCTCATCAGCTCCATAAACAAGGCCCTGTAGGGGAGGCAGAGGGGATGATGGACGGCCTTCTCTGCAGCACAGTCAATTAAGGAGGAAGTTAAAAGGGCCATTGTGTTATTCCACTTATGAAAGGAATGTGGCCTGGGGCCGAGGTACCTGCTCTCAGAGGCTCTGGCTTGGGAGAGTGATAAGGAGGGTCTGCAAGGATCTGTCTCTGGGAGTGCTCACCCGCAGGTGCCCAGGGGAGATCCCAGCAGCAGGTTCATCCAGGCCCTCCCCACACCCCCATGGCAGGTCTCCCAGGCCTCTCTGGTACGTCCCTGTCCATCTGCTCTGTGTCCTACTCTCCACCCTCTCAGACGTGACCATGTCAATCTGCTTTCAGACATCTGTGCCACTGTGACCATGGGAGCCCTGAGGTTTGAATCAACGGGCAATGTCTTCTCAGCTTCAGGGGTCACCCCAGTGTAAATACAGAAGCCTGGGACTAGATAGGTGCCTAAGAGCACTGGAGAAAGAATACTCTTCTTATGTACTAGCTGATGCTCAAAATTCTACCCTTAGATATTCATTCCTTCAACTAGAAACCCTGTGTCTTCAGGACTCCTCTTACTCCTCCCACCCCTTTCCCCCCAGGTGGTCCCACATTCATTCCAATGGCAGCTTTTCAGGCACAAGTTTCACGCACTCGAGTCCTGGCATAGAGCAAGACCATGAGCTGCTGATGAGGGGATGCTGCTGGGGATTGGTCCCTTTGAGACCAAATGATTCAGTGGGAAGAGCAGTAGCCCTCAGAGCTGTGGGTCTTAGGCTGTGAGAACTTGAGAGTGTCACTACCTCTCTCTGGACATCAGTTTTCTCAATGCTAACGTGAGGTGGAGGGTCAGATGGTCTCCAGCTTCTTCCCTGCTCTAAAATGCCTAGCAGGGGTTGGGAGTCCTGACTCTCCTGCACAAGGAAGAGGCCCAGCCCAGGCATCCCCTTCTACTCCCAGCACAGCTCAAGTTCAAAGTCTTTAGCAGACCTAGGCATCTGCCCCAGGTCTTGTCTCCAGTCCTCAGGCTCATACCTGGGCCCCAAGGCTTGGGGCTTGATCTCTCCTCTCGACCATGCCAATTCTGCCCCCTTCCCACACTGTACATGTCTTTGATCCTTCTTTTCTTTCATTTTTTTGAGACAGTTGCCCTCGATAGACTGCCGTGGCGTCACAGCTCACAGCAACTTCTAACTCTTGGGCTTAAGCAATTCTCTTACCTCTACAGATGCCTGCCACAACGCCCGGCTTTTGTTGTTGTTATTATTGTTTAGCAGGCCTGGGCCAGGTTGGAACCTGCCAGCCCAGGTGTATGTGGCCGGCACCCTAACCACTGAGCTACGGGCACTAAGCCAAGCCTTCTAAATTTGTACAGAAGCAAGGCCTTTGTCACCAGGGCCTGTGCTTCTGCTGTAGGTTGAGTATGACTTTGCAGTAGTCACCTATAACACCAGTGCTGCAGCATTGCCCTGGGGCTGCCGTGGTCCTCTGCTCAGCTCTGCCCCGGTCCTCTCTCCAGCACCCACACCAGGCCTGGTATGAGGCCTTCCCCCCAGATCCTCCTCAAGCTTCTGTGCACAGCTTCCATCCAGCACCTCAGAACCCCATGCTCTGAAGCTGTCAGACCACCTCCTACTGAGTGGGGGAAGCATGATGTGCTCCTTGGTGAGGACGTCTTCCCTTTTCATGGTTTGCAATCACATTGGTCAGGACAGAGGCCAACAAACGTTGGCCATTGGATCCCTTAGCAGAAATTTTCATCCTATTTTGCATCCACATCATGTCCTGATTTGAAAGAAAGATGCTGGCTTGGCGCCTGTGGCTCAACGGGCTAAGGCGCCGGACACGTACACCTGAACTGGCGGGTTCGAATCCAGCCCAGGCCCACCAAACAACAAAGATGGCCACAACCAAAAAAAAAAAAAAAAAAGCTGGGCATTGTGGCGGGTGCCTGTAGCCCCAGCTACTTGAGAGGCGGAGGCAGGAGACTTGCTTGAGCCCAGGAACTGGAGGTTGCTGTGAGCTGTGATGCCACAGTACTCTCTCTATCCAGGGTGACAGCTTGAGGCTCTGTCTCAAAAAAAAAAAAAAAAGGAAGAAAGATGCCAACCTAAGGCCGTTGCAAACTTTCTACATGAAAAGGTTCAATGACAGCCCTTGAATATAAGAATATCGGGGTCTTCAAGCCAAGCTCCCCCGCCAGAGGAAGCTTCCATCTACCTCAAACATCAGGACATCCCAAGAGGCACTCACAGCAAAGAAAACATTTAAAGCTTACATTGACCATTTCTTGAGCACATCTGGCCTATCCCAGAAACAGTCTTCAATCTATTATCACCTTGACAAAGGAGAAGTCAGAGGGTACTTGGCCTCCTAGGTCTTTCCCTGGGCAAGGTTGGTGTCCCTTTACCAATGTCAGGGTTGGAGGAGGAGGTGATGACCATTCCGGGGAGGTAGGAGTGAGCAAGGCTGCTGTCCATGAGATTCTCTGCCAGGTTCAAGGATGGGGGGAGTCAAATGGCTGGACCAGAGATAGTAGGCAGGAGGGCAAAATGAGGATGACCCCCTCCCTACCCAACCCTGGGTGGTGGCCCACCTTGTCCACAGGTTTGCCAGCTGAAGAAACCATTGTAACGTGTGTGTTTGCCAGTGCTTCCTTACACAGTGTGATCAAGCTTCTTCCCAGAACCTAAAACCTAAGAATAACTTCTCCAAGTCCACTTTAGCTCATACAGTTTAATAAAAAATGTTTGTAAACGAATACAAGTGTTTCTTTTGTAAAGTCTAATAAAGGAAAGTGGCTTGACCCCAACTACAAAAACTTGAACTGAAAGCACGGATGCAACACCTCTCAGTCAAATCTTTCCAAACAAAGATCACCCTGTGATCTCCAGGGTGGCTAGCTGCTTCCTCAAATTCCAGGGCACCTCTGGAAAGCTTAGAAAGAAGTTAGTTAAGAGCAGGAAACGAAAGTACTCCTTGAATCATTAATACTGTCATGAGACAGTTCTAGCTAGCTATATAAATTGTTATTGAAAGTTTTAAAGTCATAAACATTCTGTCCACGGTGAAATATTAAGAGCAAGATGGAATTTGGAGGATCAATCCCTGGTTTTTCAGATTGACATCATGGAGAATGATCACTCATAGATCTCAGTGTCCCCTATGGGAGACACAGCCCTGAGCCGGTGGGACGGTCCCTACACTCTCATGGACCTAGGGTCTCTCCTGCCTGGGGCAGCCAGAAACCTCCTCTTCCAAACAGCCCAACCTGGCGGCCAGAGTGCAAAGGATGGTATTTTTTAATTTAGCCGCTTTTCTGTCTCTTTGTTATTCCCTGTGCTTCATCATCTTAAGAGGTCTTTAATAATGAGCAGGCCTGGAACATTCCTCCTCGGCTTCTCCCACACGGGTTTCTCCCACTCTGAAGCTCCAGTGTCCTCTGGAGCTGACGCTGGCCTGTGTGTCTCCGGCTGGGGCCGCTGGCTTGCAGCCCTGGGCAGGGGACTGGGAAGAGGAATTCCTGGGGCCTGGGCAGACTCCCTCAGCCACAGGAAATGAGATATGAGGCAGAAAAGGAGGTATGCCCAGCAGGCTCTGCCTGCCCTGCACACACACTCACTTGCACACCATGAGGCCTCCGGCCAGCACGCCTGAGTCACTGTGGCCCGTGAGCTGACAGGCCCGTGGTATGGGATGGGGGATGGTCTAGGTTTACAATGCCCCAAATCGGGTGTTTCCCCACACCTCACTATGGTACTAGGAACACACCCCAAAGACAGGATATTACTTATATAATATCCTGTGAGTCTCCAGCTGGTCAACATCAGGGTGGCAACTATAGAACATTCCAGAGTTCCAAAATGCTGCTCAAATCAGGCTCCCCTGTCCCTCCAGGTGGAAAGAAGGGAGGTTGGTGTAATTGAGGTCACAGATTCAAGCACTATGCTGGGGGAGAGGCACCCAAGTGGAAGCCAGCCCCCACCCGAGGGCCACAGACAAACCTACGAGCGCCAGCAGGGTGAGGAGGTGTTTCAAAGGAGGGGACACTGGCGCCCAGCCTCTGACACCACATGGTGTCTCCCTGCTACAGGGGGGCTCGCTTGTGAGCCCAGAGACAAGCTGCAGCCAGAGCAGCCCAAGCACGAAGGCTCATGGAGGCAGATAAGCCAAGGGAGGAAAGGAAGGCACTCAGGAACGTCTCCATGCCGTGAAGAGAGTTTGGATATCCTTTGCTCTAGAAAATGGATTTCTAACAGGGGCTTCCGAGTAATGCAATGTGCTGTGATGGTTAGACACACAGCCCTCAGGAGCAGACCACCCGGGTTCAAACCCCAGGGCGTGTGCCACTTACTAGCTGTGAGACCTTGGAACAGACTCCTAACCTCGCCACAGTTCAGCTTGGTCCTCGGTGAAATGACATAACATGTTTCATCAATTATGAGATGCGTGGTCTTTTTTTGTTTTGTTTTAACACTTTAACACAACTAAAATCATCTTGGACTCATTGGCTAGGTGGCCATAATGACACAGTGGTCATCACTTACACACACTTATATCAAACTTGCAGAACAGGCATGGTGGCTCACGCCTATAATCCTCCCACTTTGAGAGGCTGAGGCAGGTAGACTATTTGAGCTCAGGAGTTTGAGACCAGTCTGAGTAAAAGCAAGACCCCATCTCTACTAAACGTAGAAAAACCACCTGGGTATTGTGGCACACAACTGTAGTCCCAGCTACTCAGGAGGCTGAGGCAAGAGGGTTTCTTGAACCCAAGAGTTTGAGGTTACTGTGAACTATGACATCACAGCACTCAACCCAGGGCAACAGAGTGAGACTCTGTCAGGAAGGAAGGAACGAACGTAGGAACGAAGGAAAAAGAGAGCAGGAGGGAGGGGAAAAAAGTTGCAGAACCAATGTCAGCCATTTGGAAGAAAATCCACACTTCTATGAAATATTATATTCTGGGCGGTGCCTGTGGCTCAGTGGGTGGGGTGTCCGCCCCCCATATACTGAGGGTGGAGGATTCAAACCCTGTCCCGGCCAAATTGCAACAAAAAATAGCTGGGCGTTGTGATGGGCACCTGTAGTCCCAGCTACTTGGGAGGCTGAGGCAAGAGAATCACCTAAGCCTAGGAGTTGGAGGTTGCTGTGAGCTGTGATACCACGGCACTCCACCGAGGGCAATAAAGTGAGACTCTGTCTCTAAAAAAAGAAAGAAATATTATATTCTTCTTGAAGGCACAGAGAATATTAGGTGCAAAAATACAACTCTAAGTTATAATGACTCTGAATTTCAAAACAACTCATAAGGATGGGACCCTGAAATAAGGACATTTTAAGCATACCTAGATGAATTTCTTTCACTTATAAGCTTCTCAGGTATGCACAAGATATATATATGATTTTGAAAATTCATGTCTGAACAGGTCTAAAAGAGCTTTTTTATTAAGTATAGAATAAAAACTCCACATGGTAAAAAAGTATTGTGTCATAGTTTTTCTTTTCTTTGTGTTATAGAAATCAGGTGCATCTTATATTTGGTGACATAAAATCAATGATATATGGGTAGAGTCACACATAGGTCATAAAAGTGTGAGGAGGAATAAATGGGTAAACATTTATGAGGCACTTACAGTGGCGCCTGGCGCTTAACGATTCCGATATTCATGCTGTCAGACAAATGGATTCCAAATCGAGTTGTAGAAATGTTCCCAGCAGGGCTGTGCATTAAAGGGGTTGGCTGTGGGGGACACAGGGAGGGCGACCCTTGTGATGGTCTGGGGGCGAGACCGTGAGTGCCCAGCGTGAACGTGGCAGACAGGAAGGGTGGGCAGACTGGAAGGAGTTTCTGGCCGGGTGTGTATGAGGAAGGGGGCGGTGAAAACAATACCTGAGGTTTCTGCTGGGCCCACAGAACGGGGCTTGTACCTGAGCTGGAAGAGCCAGAGAAACAGTATGGAAAGGAAACAAGGGGCCTGGTGTGGGACTTGCTGAGCGGGGGCATCTGTGGGGTGTCCAGGTGGACGTGTCTGGAGAGAAGCTGGAGATTAAGAGTCAGAGCTCCACAGAGAGGATGAGGATGAAGGGAGGATGAGGTGAGGAGAGGAAGGGTAAAAAGGGGGGAAGGAGTTGAACCGGCTCCTGCACCGGGTCCTGGCTCACACGAGCCCTGGATCGCGCACGTGAGCTCCCTTCAACACCTGCCTCGTCTGTGCATTTGTGCTCCTCCCCACTGCGTGTGAGCAGAGGGCAGCCCGAGCAAAGCGGTGCCGGTCGGTGTCTCCCGCTGAGGTCCCTGTGTCCTCGCAGGCAGAAGACTGTGTGCCTGTCCCTTCTCTCTCCACAGCCTCCCTCACTCTGCACTTGGAGACCAGGTAACAAAACTGACTGGAAACCAGATGGGCCGAGTGCACAGGCTCCTTGCCAGCATCCGTGCTCACCAGATGAGGAGAGAGACCGGACAGGGGACAGGAAGAGACGGCAGCAGAGAGGAGTGGGTTCCCACCACAGAGGGCAGAGAGGGAGTTAGGCCATTCCGAGGGGGCCCTAGACTGCCATGAGCCCTGACGACTGTCCCCTGCTTCAATCCAGGGTCCCCACCCAGAACCCCACTGCCTCGACGTTCCTGGACCAAGTTCTTCACCCCAGCCAGCAGCACATAGGATGAGAAAAGAGCTCACTGCAAGGACAATCGGCCGCTGTGACAAGAGACCCAGAGCCACACCCCTCA
Organism: Arctocebus calabarensis; assembly: GCA_963573935.1. Lineage (NCBI taxonomy): Eukaryota > Metazoa > Chordata > Mammalia > Primates > Lorisidae > Arctocebus > Arctocebus calabarensis. Next base: position 13,475 of record CAUYON010071612.1, read on the forward strand.
CCTTGCCAGGTGGGCCTCGGTTTCCCCTTCTTGCCATGAGGGCTGGGCATGGAGTCTCTGAATCCCTCTGTTCCCTCTCCACCTCCCCCGGCAGCAGCAGGGAGAGCTCCTCAACGGCCTCCTCGGCCTCCTCTGTGAGCGTTTCCCACCAGCCCCCTATGGTTTGAGACTTTCTGGCTCCCACTCCTGCCCTGTTTCTTTTTTTTTGTGGCCGCCCTCAACAGGCCCCAGGAATCAACACTCTTTCTCCACCCCATGGTGGTCATCAGAGCCCACTGCCTGAGGGGCCCTGTAGGAGACCCCATGCCCTGCAGGCGACCACCTCATTGTTAGGGGAGTCACTGTCCAGTAGAGGAGAAAGGCTGAGGGGAAGGCTGGGACCACCCCTGCACACGCCTTCCACCAACATAGGCTTCCTGAGGAGCCCTACCCAGCCCACCCCTGGGCTCAAGGAAAGAAAAAGCGGACACAGCCCATCCCAGTGTGAACAGAGTCCTGATACTTGCACATGGCGGCTGGGGGTGGCCTCGGAGCAGGGCAGGCGAGAGAGGGCAGGCTGATAAGGTCGGGGAAATTGCCCCAGCTTGTCCCACACCACCACTCTCTGTGATGCCACAGAAGGAGCCAGGGCTTGGGTTTGGGTCTCTGTGCACCCCTCTTCCCCTGCCCCAGGCCCTCGGAGTAGTGCTAGCCTCTTGCTAGCCAACTGTCCCTCCCTGCCTGGCCCTGGCTGGTTATAGGGACTTGCCACACACCACTAGTAGAGGCGACGGGCCGAAGCCCCATGGCACGTTTCCCTGTCCTCTGCGTTTTCCCTTGCTGGCCAGCCAGGCGGGAACAAGACTACCTTACATCACCAGAGCAGAAAGAGGGGAGACTGGGAAGTCACAGTGACCCCACAGAAGACAAGCAGCTGCGAGCACGGGGCGCTGAGAGCACGAGATCAGGCCTGAAAAGTGGTGTCCTTTGGCAACTGTGAGAGACCCCAAAGATCAGAGGGCTTTAGAGGAGCCCCTGAGGCAGAATCTGGGTTGGGACAGAGGCAGGCAGGATGCTCTCGGGAGGTACAGAGAGACACACAACGGCCAAATGCTGCTGTGACCTCAAGCCGTGTAGAGAGGTCGGGGGAGTAGAGTGAATGGGGAATCTGGGAATGAAAACCCCACAAAGGCCCTGAGCTGGGTGCCATAACGGGTTCAGGGGGTGCAGTTGGCAACACAGCACAAGCTGCAGTGATTTAGGGTGAAACCTCGGGAAAGACTAGAAGAACGGTAACAAAGCCAGCACAGACTCTGGGCCATGGAGTCCCCTGGGTTGTTGGGGACAGAGGAGGCCACCTGTGAGTTTAGCTAGGGGAGGTAAATATAGGCAAGGCTGATTTTTTGGATACCCTTTATATCTTAATGCTCAGTTTACTCAATTGTCAAAACCCCTATTTCACCCTGGCTTGTCTACAGCTCTTTGTAGGACCTCAAGGTGGCCTGCTCCTGGAGACTGGAGCCATTCTTTCATTCATCCTTTTTTTGAGTCGTGTGATAATTTAAAATCTGTAATAACTGGGTCCCTGACCATCAGAACAGCCGTCAGCCAGCAAATCCTCCCCATGCATGACACAGCAACTGGGCTTACACCCTACACAGAGCCAGGCGACCAGAGCCATTTCCCAAGAAATGTTTGTTGCATGGAAAATGATGAATGAGCATCAGTTTAATGAGGGGAAATATCAGTCAGTTTAGTCAAGCAACTGGTTTGACTCGGGAAGGAGCTGCCTTTTTTCTCTCTGAATTCTGGCCCTAATGAGGGCCCCAGGCTGGCACATGGAGCTCTGAGCCGCATCTCATAGTGGGTACTGCCCCTGACTCCTGCTGCTTCCTTCACATGAGTGAGCTGGTCCCAAATGACAGGCCAGCTCGAGGGGAGCAGCTGGGCCCTGCTGTGTTTTCAGAACTCAAGATTGCCTCTGGCATCAGCAAATAGCACCAGAAATTTTAATCAGAAAACAGGGACAAAATAAATAAATAAAAAGAAACCAGTGACAGCTCCCAGCCATCACCCTAATTAAAATAAATATGCAATCCGCCCTGGTCAGCTTTCTGCTGTGCCCTGGTTCCCCCTCCACACACACTGCAGGCAACAGGCCACCTGCGTAGGGACCGAGGTCACAGCCCTGGGGGCGCAGCCCAGGGCCAGAGAAAGACTCCTTAGCCCCAGTGCATGTAGGTTACCCAGATGGATGCAGCCACAGCCCTGAGCTCCTTTGCAACCTTGGGACACTCTCCCGCCCCAGTCTTCATCCTTGTCCTCCAAGCTGCATCTCTACCTCAGGGCTTCTTGTTCTTTACGACTGGGAAAGTCTCCTGCCCCAGGTTTCCACTCCCCACTCGCTCCCCGCATTCCAATACTGCTCAAATATCACCTTATAACAGAGGGGCACTCTCAAAAGCAGCACAAATGGGTCCAGTGCAGTGACTCACTCCCGTGATCCCAGCACTCTGGGAGGCTAAGGAGGGTGGATCACCTGGGCTCAGGAGTTCCAGACCAGCCTGAGCCAGAAAGAGACCCCGTCTCTACTAAAAATAGAAAAAACTAGCCCAGCATTGTGGCTGGCGCCTGTAGTCCCAGCTACTCAGGAGGCTGAGGCAAGAGGATCGCTTGAGCCCAAGAGTTTGAGGTGCTATGAGCTATGATGCCACGGGGCACTCTACCAAGGGCAACAAACTGAGAGTCTGTCTCAAAAAAAAAGTGTGCATATATATATAAATATAGGCAAGGCTGATTTTTTGGATCAGCCTGGGAATGAAAACCTCACAAAGGCCCTGAGTTGGGTGCCTTAACGGGTCCCAGGGGGTGCAGTTGTGCATATATATATATATATATATATGCACGAATGCATCCTGTCAGCTTCTAACCACTTATTTCCTGTGAGTTATCTTCCAAGCACTCTCTCTGTGTGAGGTTATTTCTTTCTTTCTTTCTTTCTTTCTTTTTTTTTTGAGACAGAGCCTCAAGCTGTCACCCTGGGTAGAGTGCTGTGGCATCACAGCTCACAGCAACCTCCAACTCCTGGGCTCAAGCGAGTCTCCTGCCTCTGCCTCCCAAGCAGCTGGGACTACAGGCGCCCGCCACAACACCCAGCCATTTTTTGGTTGCAGCCGTCATTGTTGTTTGGCACTATAACCAAAAAATAGCCAGGGATTGTGGCAGGTGCCTGTAGTCCCAGCTACTTGGGAGGCTGAAGCAAGAGAATCACTTAAGCCCAGGAGTAGGAGGTTGCTGTGAGCTGTGATATCTTAGCCCTCTAGCCACTCTTGAGGCTTTGTCTCAAAAAAAAAAAAAAAAAATTCCCTAAATGAATGGTCATTCCTTCTAAACCAAGATGACCCATCCGACTTACCAGTGGAATCTGAGCTTTACATTCTGATAAAGTGTGAGGTGTGGAGAGTGCCCACTCACTCTCATTCTAAGGCTACCTACCAGAGGGCCACACGGAGGTGGCGCTAATAGGAATGGCCATCACACTAGCATTCTTGTACCAGGCCATCCACGGGGTTCTCTGCAGGTACGAGGTCATTTATTCCTCATGATAACCTTTAAGCAGTGGTTATTTTTACCTCCACTTAGCAGACAAGAAAATGAGGAGGGCTTAGAGAAGGAACTTAAATTTGCCAAGATATCACCGAGCTTCTCCATGACTGGGCCTGCACTTAAACTTACAGCTGTTTGACTCCAAAGTTCAGCCACAAAGAAGCTTTTTCCTGGAATAAAAGTAGATCAAGTGAACCATCCCTTTTAAAACTACCCCTCCTGGGCGATGCCTGTGACTCAGTGAGTAGGGCGCTGGCCCCATACACTGAGGGTGGCAGGTTCAAACCCGGCCCCAGCCAAACTGCAACCCCCCCCCAAAAAAAAGTACCCCTCCTGAAAGCCCACTTGCCCTGTCCCTGATTCCTGGGAAGGAGGGGCACCAAACTGGCCAGGGAAGGCATTTTTGCCACCTTCCCTCCTCCTACTGAGGAGATGATGAGACTCCCCAAGCCCTACACCCACGCTCCTGAAGGACCCATCACAGCCTCTGGGGCAAGGGGGAGAGGTGCACAAGGAAGGGGAGGAGGGGAGAAAGTCTCAGTGGGTGAGCTCCTTTCTGAGTTATCTGGGGCAGAAAGAAGCTTGCTCAGAGCCTCCCCCTTTCCCTGAACCCACAGGCATCGCCTGAGTTATCTCAGCCAGAGAAGCCAACTGTCAGCCCAGGGCAGCTGGACTCCCGAGGTCCACGGCCACCTAGGACAATGGGTGGGGCAAGATGGGAGGCAGGGCCCAGGCCAGCTGGCCGGCCAAAGGCAGAAGCTCAGGGCACTAGCAGAGAGACCTATGTGGGCAGGCGGTCCCGGTTCCAGGACCCCTGAGCTGTGGACTCATTGCGCCTACATCACAAACAAGTCACCTCTCCTGTGGACACATTTGTCTCCGCCTCAAAGGGACAGGCCCACGCCACAGGTTCACAGAGGCTCAGTGGGCTCCGTGAGCTCCGGGGTACTTCTCTAGGTGTCGGCACGCCTTCACCTTCTCCAGGGACAGGCCCACACCACAGGTCCACAGAGGCTCAGTGGCTCCGTGAGCTCCGGGACACTTCTCTAGGTGTCAGCACGCCTTCACCTTCTCCAGGGTTAAACGGGTGCTTTTGTCATCCCACTTTACACATGGAGAAAATTGCAGGGGTTAAGTAACTTGTCCCGGGTACTTCTAGGATGCATTTTTTTTTTAGAGTGCTGTGGCTTCATATCTCACAGCAACCTCAAAGTCTCAGGCTCCAGACATCCTCTCGTCTCAGCCTCCCGAATAGCAGGGACTATAGGCACCCACCATAATGCTGGGCCAGTTTTTTCTATTTTTAGTAAAGGCGGGGGTCTCACTCTTACCAGGCTGGTCTGGAACACCGGAGCTCAGGTGATCCACCCACCTCAGCCTCCCAGAGTGCTAGGATTATAGGCATGAGCCACCACGCCCAGCTAGGCCGCATTTTTATATGCAGCCACCTTTATCTTTCCCTTTACTGTCAACACAGCTAGAGGCCCAAAGCTCTCCAAAAAACTTCTGTGGGGAATGCAGATGGTTCCCATTGTCCCCAAGGACCACCTCTGGCCCATCCAGGCCCCGTCAGTATGGGTGCCTTGACAACTGTATGGAGGTATGGCAGTTGTGTGGCTTTTCCAATGCTGGGACACACTTTCCACTCCATATAATCTCTGGTTTCTAAACACAACTCACCACATGAGTGACAATGCTGGGAATTAGGAGATTTTTTGGTTTTGTTTTTTTGTTTTTTTTTGAGACAGAGCCTCAAGCTGTCACCCTGGATAAAGTGCTGTGGCATCACAGCTCACAGCAACCTCCAATTCCTGGGCTCAAGCAAGTCTCTTGCCTCCGCCTCTCAAGTAGCTGGGACTACAGGCGCCCGCCACAACACCTGGCCATTTTTTGGTTTCAGCCGTCATTGTTGTTTGGCGGGCTGGATTCGAACCCGCCAGCTCTGGTGTACATGGCTGATGCCTTAGCCCGTTGAGAAACAGGCATCGATCAGAGATTTTTTTTTTTTTTTTGGTAGAGACAGAGTCTCACTTTATCACCCTCGGTAGGGTAGGCCATTCTCTTGCCTCAGCCTCCTGAGTAGCTGGGACTACAGGAACCCGCCACAAGGCCTGGCTATTTTTCTGTTTTTGCAGTTCAGCCGAGGCTGGGTTTGAACCTGCCACCTTAAGTATATGGGGCCGGCACCCTACTCGCTGAGCCACAGGCGCCACCCGGAATTGGGAGATTTGAATTCCAAGCTCAACTCTGCTGCCCACCAGCAGCAGGACCCCCACCTGTTGCTTGGTGGGATGCCTACCCTCCCCTGCTTAGAGGACCCTCACAAGGCCCATGTGAGGCTTCCCTGAGATCGTGCATGAAGTGCTGGTGCTGAGTTGGTGCGAGGACAGTGAAAGGAAGAACAGCATCAGGAGAGTGAGGAGGGACGTGGGGGTCAGTACTTGATCTGCACAGGCCTGCTGGTACATCAAGGCAGCACCAGTCCTCATGGGGGGCCCCCATGCTGCAACAGGAGCTTCCACACCTGAGATAGAATCCAAGGCTGAAACTAGGGATAATAAAATGTGCCAGGATCCAAGCATGAGTTAGACCCTCCAGTTCCTTTTCCTTCCCAAATTGAATCTCCTTGATCATGCAGATAATTTATCTGAAATTAAGGAACCCCAGAATTTTGACCTGAGCTTACTGGCCAAAAAGATTCACTAAACACAGACACTCTAGGACTGTTAGAAAGAGAAGGAACAAAAAGACCTTCTTGTAAGACAGCATCATCTATCAGGTCATGGGGTTCGAGAACCTTCATGGGGGTAGATTCCAAGGGCAGTTTTTGATACTCAAAGTTTAAGCTTGAACACAGAATTCAGCAGTATCCAGACCAAAGATCCAATTGCTTTTTCTAGGTGTGACCCTGGTACGATAGCAGACCCTTTGAGGTTCCTGTCAACTCTATTTTTGTCCTCATGTCTGGGAAAACTGACTAAATTTCCTTTAATTTGGAACCAAGCCCAACTCTGAAACTGGGTGGATATAGCCACACTTCCGCACCCAAGTTTCCGTAGGTTTGAAAACAAGGCTGGGTGTTGCAGAGAACAGCTGTGCTAACAAGCTCAGCTCTTATCTGTCCAGGCCTAGTCCTGCCGGGGTGTCCTGGAGAGCCATGGGGTGACTGAAGAGCCGCCAGCCACACCCAAGGGGGCCAGGGTGTGCGGGAAGCCCGAACCAGCATCACAAAGGAGCTGGCTCATCAGATAAGGAGGTTTGAGAATGCCCTGAGAAAGGGCCAGAAGAGTCTGCTCCCCAGGGAGAAGCACCTTACCCCAAACCTGCTTCTAGAGTTTTTCTAGAGAGACTGGCCTGAGCCTACCCTGAGCTGCCGCCTTCTTCTACATTTTTAAACACGTGTCACACTATGAGTGTTCCCATCTCTGCGCCCAGCTTCTCTCTCTCTGCTCGATTGCCTCGCCCACTGTAAGCTCTCGGCGCCATCCATGTGTCCTTCTCTGAGCTGGCCCCTTTGTCAGCACAGGGGCCTCTCTGCATCTGCCTGGCTGCTTAGGTGGTCCTCCACGCTGGCCAAATGGCAGGCCTTCCATGAAATACCCCTGCGTGGGGTTCCAATCTAACCAGTGTGGGATGTGCCTCAGGCCTCGGTGTTTTTCCCAGTTGTTTTCCAGTCCACAGACAGGGCTGAGGATTTCTGACACTAGCTTGGAGCCACCAACTCCTAACAGATTGGGAGGTTGAAATGGTTACCCCAGGAGGGAGGTGGTAGAACCCAGCCTTCTTGAAACAGTCAAAGAGATGAACACAGAGCAACCATCACTGGGCTGAGACAGTTGGCTCAAGGGAAGAGGACTGGCCACAGGGTAGCCTCTCCTTCCAGGAGGAAGAGATACCAAAATATCACAAAGGGTGGACACTGGTTGGTCAGAGCACGTCCCTGACCATCAGGACAGATGCCAGCCACAATGGGACGTCCCTGCTAAGTGCCAGCCCAGTTCTGGGGCTTCTGTGCCCACCCTTTAAAACCAACAACAGGTTGGCTCGGCATCTGTAGCTCAGAGGCTAGGGTGCCAGCCACATATACCAGAGCTGGCAGATTCGAATCCAGCCCAGGCCCGCCAAACAACAATGACAACTACAACCAAAAATTAGCCTGGCATTGTGGCCGGCACCTGTAGGCCCAGCTACTTGGGAGGCTGAGGCAAGAGAATCACATAAGCCCAAGAGTTTGAGGTTGCTGTGAGCTGTGAAGCCACGGCACTCTACCAAGGGTGACATGGTGAGACTCTGTCTCAGAAAAAAAAATAAAACCTACAACAGGAACAACTCAACAAATGCTCAATAAACTTTTTTTAATTCCAATTTTCGGAGTATGAAGCAATACTTGCTCAGGGTAGGAAATCCAGGAAAGCATAGAAAGGAAACCCAAGTCGCTCACAGTACACCATCCAGAGACAACAACCCCCCACACACACCTGCACACGCACACGTGCACACATGCGTCTCCTGCCCACCTTCCCAGAAAGCCCAAGTGGTTTCCCTTCGCTCATGTCTGGCAGGTGCCTTCCTTGATGGGCAATCTGACCTCTCCAGATCACTGTCTGCCACTCTTTCTCCCTGAGAAAGAAGGAAAGGTCAGGACATTGTAGCTCCGCAAGACGAGAAAAGAACAGTGAGTAACCAGGATGGGAAGGGGCCTCCCCAAGAACAGACTGAGTCAGTGATCAGACATTCCTGGAGCGTGAGGAATGGGAAGATACAAAGATGTGTCACCCAGGTCCTGCCCTGGAGCACTTCACCACATAATTGAAGAAATCAGACAGCCCTCCCTCCCCACCACTGATATTAAATGAGTTAATAACAACAAAGTGTTTAAAATAGTACCTGGGGCATAGTAAGTACACTGTGTTTGCTGATAATTTTATTCTCATTAGCCAAGAGAGGAAGAAGGAATCAAAAGGGCTGTTTGTTTGGAGGGAGGGAAGATCGCTGGGGTTTGGGTGGTCCGGCCTGGCTTCCTGGATCCTGAGAATGGACAGAGCCCCCAGTCCTGAGCTATGGAAACCCCGCAGGAACCAAGTGCAGGGTGGGCAGGCAGCCCGGGCAGCCACACCCAGACCTCCTGGGGCTCTGCTCTTCCTTAGGTGTGGAGGGAAGAAGTGAGGAGGGGCAGGAGCACTGGACAGGTGTGAGAACCTCTGGGCTGTGGAGGTGCAGGTCTGCTAGGCCGCTGCTGCCAAGCGGAGGCTGCTGTCTGCGGCCGAGGGAAATTCCAAAGCGGCCAAGGGGAGGATCTGGGAAAGGCCCCCTTGCCTAGGAGAGCAGAGGGGGTTTTACAGTCTGAATAAGATCTGGTGTTATGGCTCACGCCTGTAATCCTAACACTCTAGGAAGGCTGAGACAAGTGGATCACTTGGCGCTCAGGAGTTCGAGACTAGGCTGAGCAAGAATGAGATCCCGTCTCTAATAATAGCCAGGCATTTTGGTGGATGCCTGTAGTCCCAGCTACTCAGGACACTGATGCAAGAGGATCCTTGAGCCCACGAGTCTGAGGTTGCTATGAACACCACAGCACTCTACATTCTACTCAGGGCAACAGAGGGAGACTCTGTCTCCAAAAACAAACACACAAAAAGTCTGAATAAAAAGCAGGGAGGGAAGAGGAGGCCTGGCAGCCCAAGGAACACGGATGCAAGCGTGGGAATCCCTGATGCATCTCTGGGTGACTGGTGGGTGGGGTGACCCTCTATTCTGTATCTCACAAGACCCCAGGAAAATCTACACTTCTCCCCAAGTTTGAGAGTCAAACTTGTATTTAGAGGCTCTAACAGCATCGGCTGACCCAAGGGTAGCACAGGACAGGCACCGAGTACCCCACAGGGAGAAGGGCTTACTCAGGTTCACAGAGGCCAGGCTGGACTCCTCAGTTAAACAGCAGAGGAAGAAGGTGAGGGGTGGGGGGGTGCGGGGGTAGCATCTCTGCAGAGGAGACTGGCCGGCTCAGGAGGACTATTTGTGCAAGAGCCCTGAAAAGGAAATGCAAATCCCCTCCTTGAGTAGCACAGTAAGACAGTATCTGTCTTATCGCTCCAGCCACTGGGCAGAGGATCCCTGGGTGGGCCGGGCAGTTTCCTTTGATCATCCTTATCTACCCTGGAGAGTGTGAGGCCCGAGGCTCTCTGCTCAGCCCCTCCCTGGCCAGACCAGGCCTATAATTCATGCCGCCTGGCCTCCCTTCCGAGGGGCTTTGGTAGTGAGAGCCCAGTCCCAGTCTGTACCAAGCCCGGGCCCCGGGGATTAGGGCCAGGGGGCTCCTGCATTCCTCTGGACGACCTCACCTCCAGTCCCCTGCGTGTAGGGCCTCTCAGGCTTCTGCCAGCCAGGGCCAGGCTCTATGGCCCCCGAGGAAGGCCACTAGCATTTCAGCTGGGGTAATGAGGAAGTGAGATAGTTTCTCCTCCGGAACTTCAGGCCTTCCTCTCAGACAAGCCCTTTGCCAGGGCGTCTGCCCCACCTTGCCCAGTGAATCAATCCCAGAGCCTGAAGCCAGAAACCCCACACCTCAGCATCTAGCAGTCCTACCTCAGCTGCTCCAGGATTGAAAGACCTGGCAGCAGTGGCACCCAGCCACGCACCTGCCACTGACCCAGTCCCCACCCCACCCTCCCAGAGACAAGTCCTCAGCCCTGATAAGGACAGCCATCTCACCCCTTACCCTTTGAAGGCCAGGCATTAGGTCTCTGTTGAAAGAATCTTCAGGGAAGAGGCATTTCTGGAAGGCTCCTCTCTTCACAAGACCAAGCTTTCTCTATCCTGGTATCAGAGCAGATCTGGGCATCAGAATTCCTGGCTCGCACTTCTTCCACTCTCCAGTCTCCTGTTCCACATGCAAACCTAAATGCTTCATACCCACAGTGGAGGAGGTGTGTGAAAACAGGCTGGTCCCTCAGCTGGGCCAGCACCTACCACCACTGTTCCCTCCACCACTGAAGACGGCCAGCTCCACAGCCAAAGAGCTGCCTCCCTTGAAGTGCTTCCAGTTAACATTTCCTATCTGGAGAAGATAAATAATGGTGCTGGTGAGATCAGGGACTACCCAGTGCTTAACACCAGCAAGGATTGCTCAAGGGCTCCTGTGAGTTTGGGTTTGTATTTTGTTGGTATATTAACAGCACCAACTTTCACCGTAAGAGGTGAGGAGAGCAGGGTGGAGCTACACTCAGTGGCTTTCACGTGTAATTCTAGCACTCTGGGAGCCTGAGGCAGGTGGATCTCTTTTTTTTTTTATTATTATCTTTACCATTAAATCATAGCTGTGTACAATAGTGTAATCAAGGGATACAATGTGCTGGTTTCATATACAATCTTAAGTATTTTCATCAAACTGATTAACATAGCCTTCCCAGCAATTTCTCTATTATTATATGAAGACATTTGTATTCTGCATTTAGCAAGGTTCGCCTGTACCCATCTAAGATGCACCGTAGGTGTGGCCCCACCAATTACCCTCCCTCCGCCCCATCCTCCCCTCTCCCCTCCCTACCCTTGCCCCTTTCCCTATATTCTTGTGTTATAGTTGGGTTATACCATTCATACAACAGCTATAAATTAGCTTCGTAGTAGGGCTGAGTACATTGGATACTTTTTCTTCCATTCTTGAGATACTTTGCTAAGACGAATATGTTCTAGCTCCATCCATGTAAACATGAAAGAGGTAAAGTCTCCATCTTTCTTTAAGGCTGCGTAATATTCCATGGTATACATGTACCACAACTTATTAATCCATTCATGGATCAATGGGCCCTTAGGTTTCTTCCATGACTTAGCAATTATGAATTGGGCTGCAATGAACATTCTGGTACAGATGTCTTTGTTATAATGTGATTTTTGGGCTTCTGGGTATATACCTAGTAAAGGAATTATAGGATCAAATGGCAGGTCAATTTTTAGATCTCTAAGTACTCTCCAAACCCTTCCAAAAGGAATGTACTAGTTTGCATTCCCACCAGCAGTGTAGAAGTGTTCCC
>CAUYON010071614.1:0-20813 GCA_963573935.1 Arctocebus calabarensis
TTGATCCCTAAACCAGGGAGAGACCCAACAAGAAAAGAAAACTATAGACCAATATCACTAATGAATATTGATGCAAAAATATTTAACAAGATACTAACAAACAGAATCCAACAACACATCAAACAAATTATATACCATGACCACGTGGGCTTTATCCCAGGGTCTCAAAGCTTGTTCAATATACCCAAATCTATAAATGTAATCCAGCACATAAACGAATTACAAAATAAAGACCATATGATTCTCTCAATTGATGCAGAAAAAGCTTTTGACAATATCCAGCATCCCTTCATGATCAGAACACTTAAAAAAAATTGGTATAGAAGGGACATTTCTCAAACTGACAGAGGCTATCTATAGCAAACCCACAGCCAATGTCGTGTTGAATGGAGTTAAATTGAAACCATTTCCACTTAGATCAGGAACTAGGCAAGGTTGCCCATTGTCTCCATTGCTCTTCAATATCGTAATGGAAGTTTTAGGCATTGTAATCAGGGAAGAAAAGGTGATCAAGGGTATCCACATAGGGTCAGAAGAGATCAAACTTTCACTTTTCGCAGATGAAAGTGCTATTGTTTGAATGTGTTTCCCCAAAATTTTGATTTGTAAATTTAATTTCTGATGTAACTGTGTTAACAGGTTGGCCTTTACAAATTGATTGTCATGGGTGATCCACCTTCATGAGTGGGTTAGTTCAGTTATCACAAAAGTGGTTTAACAAATATAAAACAAAAACAAAAACAAAATTATATAGTCATCCATGGTGTTGCACATATAGATAGTTCATTCATTTCCATTACATGAACAAACCACAATCTTGATCTGACTTATGTTATGAAAGAGCTTATGGTTTCTAGTTTTAACTCCAATATGTCATCATCCTTCCATCACAATAAGAAAACGGCTGAACTAACTGAAAAGCAATGATTTTCCTTAGATCCATTAGTTAATTGAGATGGCAGGACAAATGGCCATCCCCCAAATGGAGAGAGACAAATAAAGAGAAAATAGGTCAGCTTACCTGAAGCAGAGGACCCTGGAGCACACAAAAGGTAGAAACTCTTAAACTGAGCTGAGTATGAAACAGATTGGAGTAAAAAGCTCCTGGGAGCCCAGTTTAAGGAAGATCTCCACACTTTTGTGGATTTTGTCTCTAGCAGTCTCACTAGGTTCTCAGTGAAGACCAGAAATAAACAGTAAAAAATCTTCTCATGTTTGGTCAAGTGAGGAGAAGGTAACCATTTTGAAATAAAGCCACAGAGTTTTCCATAACAAAGACGTACCTGGCCAGGGAAAAGACATTACCACTGTCTTAACCCAGCTAGGGGAAGGAAGATACCTTGTTCTAGCTCTCTGTAGTCTTCCTGTCTCATTTAAAGAAAGACATAAAGCTGAGAAGCATCTATAAAGCTAACAGGCTCCCTAAAAGAGCAAAACCAGCTCATAGGATTATAGAACACTTTTTCTCACAAGATACCACATTATCAGATCTCCTATAGAATGTATTACATAGGAAAGAGCTACAAGCATTTAAGGAATAGTTTCTGGAGAAACCCAGAGACAACTGTGGAAATAAAACCTTGGACATTAAAATGAATATAAGTCTCTGACTCTTATAGCTATAGAAAACAGTAAACATAAGTTCTGGCTAGATAAATATAAAACATCTTTAAAGGCTTACCCATATTAGTATTACCCAATTACATTAATCATATCAACAACAACAACACAAAGCACTAGGCATGTTAAAAGATGTGTAAAAACACAGTCTGAAGAGACAAAATGAGCATCCAGACCAGACTCAACATGGAAAAGAGTTTGTAATTATTCAAACCAGAAATTTAAAGTAACTACATAGATACAAAGGGTTGTAATGGAAAAAAGTGCAGAACGTGCAAAATTAGGTGGATAATGTAAGCCAAGAGATGGAAACTAAGAACAAAGTAAAAGAAAATGCTATAAATAAAAATGATTACAAAAATGAAGAACATTTTGATGGGCTAATAGTTAACTAGATATGATTAAAGGGTCAGTGAAATGAAGGTATGTCAGTAGAAACTTCCTTAACTGAAATGCAAAAGAAAAAAGGAGACTGAGAGACATATAATAGAATAGCCAAAAACTGTGAGGCAATTATGAAAGATATAATATATGCATAATTGTGAATGCCAAAGAAAGAAGCAGAAAAATTATTAGACATGGTGGGGAATTTCCCAAAATTGATGATAGATACTAAACCACAGATATAGGAAGCTCAGAGCACATCATTAACAGGAAACTATCTGCCCTACCCCTAGGCATATCATATTCAAATTGCAGAAAAGCAAGGACAAACAGAAAAGTTTAAAAAGAGCCAGAGGGAAAAATAAGGAAGGAATAGAGGAATAAGGATAGGAATTACAAAAGACTTCCTATCAGAAGCTATTCAAGCAAAAAGAAAGTGGAATAAAAAATTCAGTGTAGATTAAACATACATTTGCACACACACACATACACACACACCAATATAGACATTTGTATCCAGAAAAATTCTTTCTCAAGATGAAGGAGAAGTAAATATTCTCAGGCAAACAAAATTGAGAATATTTGTTGCCAATAGATCTGCTTTGTAAGAAATATTTAAAGGAGTACTTCAGAGAAAAAGAAAATATTGAAGGTCAGACACTCAAATCTACAAAAAGATGGAGACTTTATCGCTTTTACGTTTACATGGATGGAGCTGAAATATATCCTACTTAGTAAAGTATCTCAAGAATGGAAGAAAAAATATCCAATGTACTATTATGAAACCAATTTACAATCACTCACACTTTCGTATGAAGAATAGAACACAACTATGGCCCAAGATGAAAGAGGGAGGAGGGGGGTTGAAGTGGAGGGGGGAAGTCAGATGGAGGAAGGGGGAATGGTAGGATCACACCTACAGTTCATAATGCAAGGGTACATGTTGGATAGAGTATAAATGTGTTAACACGATAATTATGTAAACGAGATGAGGTATATATTTAGAAAAACTCAAATCTACATTAAGAAAAGAAGAACATCAAAGAAAGAATCAGTGAAAAGTAAAATCGTTTATTTTTATTACTTATAGTTGATCTAAAAAGATAACTGTTTAAAGCAATAATAAGAATGATTGAGTGATTATAATAGGTGGAAATGGATGGCAATGATAGTGTCAGGAATGGGAGGGATTAATTAGGAATACTTTGTTATAAAGTACATTCATTACCTATGAAGTAGTATAGTTTTATTTAAAAGAGTACTTAGATTATTTATAAGTGTATGTTTCACTCTAGAGCAGCCACTATTTTTTATTGATACATTATAATCATACATATTAAAAAAATAATAATCATACATGTTTTAGAGGTACATATGATATTTTTATACCTATATATAATGTGTAATAATCAAATTTGGATAATTGGGATATCAACTACCTCAAACTTCTTTGTGGTGGGACTATTAAAATTCTTCTCTTCTAGATACTTTGAAATACATAATAAATTATGGTTGACTATGGCTTCTCTGCTGTACTATCAAATTCTAGAACTTATTCTTTCTATCCAACTATATTTGTATACCTTAGCTGACTTTTCTTTATCCCCTACCACATATAATTAATATGCTAACAGAAGACAGAACACAGAGTCATTTAAAATGCTCAACTAAAATATGAGAAGGCAGAAAAGAGGGGAAAAAGGGGTGAAGCATATTTAATAAAGGTCAAATAGCTACAAGCATGGTAGATATTAATCCAAGAATATAAAAAATAATCTTAAATCTGAATTCCTGAAATATACCAACAAAAAGAAAGAAACTGTCACAGTAAAGTAAAATAAAAAAGATGCAGCTATATGCTCTCTATTAAGAAACCCAATTTAATATTAATGTGCAGAATAAAAGCAAATGGATGGGACAAGGTAACACTAATAAAAAGAAATGTGAAGCTCTTATGTTAATTGTAGTCAAAGAAGACTTTAGAGCAAGGAAACTTGTCAGACATAAAAAGAAGCATAACACAATGATAAAGGAATCAATCCTACAAGAAGACATAACAATCTGTAAGACACATGCACCTAACAACAGAGCATCAAATTACATGATGCAAAAACAGGTGGACCTGAAAGGAGGAAGAGATGAATCCACCATTAAAACTGGAGACAGATTCACCTGACAAAAAATCAGTGAGGATATTATTGAGCTGAATAGCACCAGTTAACCACATGTAATTAACATTTATGTAATAAGAAAGGACTTCAAAATATGGAAGGATGGAATTAAAGGATAAAAATAAAAATGTAAATTTTATCTCCCAACAGAAGATCCACTAAAGTTAACACATTTTTATAAGCAATGATATAAGCCGTTTGCTCCATCCTTAAAGAACTAAGCAAAATTTAAACATGTCTATGCAGTCTTTTTTATAAGATTAACTGAAGAAAAATGAGTGCCCTTTAAAGAGTTTTTAAGATTAGGAAACAATGGCTCGGCACCTGTGGCTCAACAGGCTAAGGCGCCAGCCACGTACACCTGAGCGCCATGGCGGGTTCAAATCCAGCCTGGGCCCACCAAACAACAATGACGGCTACAACCAAAAAATGGCCGGGCGTTGTGGCGGGCACCTGTAGTCCCAGCTACTTGGGAGGCAGAGGTAGGAGACTCACTTGAGCTCAGGAATTGGAGATTGCTGTGAGCTGTGATGTCACAGCACTCTATCCAGGGTAACAGCTTGAGGTTCTGTCTCAAAAATATATATATATATATTAGGAAACAAAACAAAAAAGGCAGAAGGAGCCATATCATGGCGAATGATTTCCTATCCAAACTCTTGAATGAGAGGAATAAATAGGGGAATTGTCATCATGGAGAAGGACACTCTGGTGGAGCTTTCCCAGGCATTTTCCTGCTAGAGCTTTGGTTAACTTCCCCGCAGATCTCATAATAAGGAGATATGATCATTCTTTGAGGCTTCAGAACATCAACAGGAAAATACCCTAAGCATCTTTTTTTTTAAATAATTTTATTGAATCATAATGGTGTACATTGGTGCAATCATAGGGCATGATGTGCTTCATATACATTCAGAAATATTTTGATCATACTGTTACAGATAGGCTTCATGGCATTTTCTTGATCACTATTGATACTCTACCTTTAATAAGTTTCACCAGTACCCTGCTAAGATGCACCATAGGTGTGTTCCCACTAATTGCTCTCCCTCCACCCATCCTCCCCCCCTTTCCCCTTTCCCTGTATTCTTGTGCTATAGTTGGGTTTTAGCCTTCATATGACTAATTTTTACAGGTCTTTAAAGTTTAAAGGGGGTGACTTAATAGGAATTGCATTAAATCTGTAGACTGCTTTAGGTAGTATAGACATTTTAAAAATGTTGATTCTTCCCAACCATGAGCATGGTACATTTTTCCATTTGATAACATCTTCAGCTATTTCTTTTCTCAGAGTTTCATAGTTCTCTTTATAGAGATCTTTCACATCCTTTGTTAGGCACACTCCCAGATATCTCATCTTCTGTGGCACTGTTGTAAAGGGAATAGAGTCCTTGATTATTTTTTCCCTTGACGATTGTTGGTATATATAAAGGCTACAGATTTGTGAATGTTAATTTTGTATCCTGAGATGTTGCTGTATTCCTTAATCACTTCTAGGAGTTTGGTAGTTGATTCACCGGGGGTTACCAGGTACACAATCATATCATCTGTGAAGAGTGACAGTTTGATCTCCTCTGATCCTATTTGGATCCCTTTGATTGCCTTCTCTTGCCTGATTGCAGTGGCTAAAACTTTATTACATTGTTAAAAAGCAGTGGAGACAGTGTGCATCCTTGCCTGGTTCCTGAATCGGAGTGGAAATGATGTCAATTTTACTCCATTCAATATGATATTGGCTGTGTGTTTGCTATAGATGGCCTCTATTAGTTTAAAACATGTTCTTTCTATATCTGTTTTCTTAAGCATTCTGATCAAGAAAGCATGCTGGATATTATCAAAAGCTTTTTCTGCATCAATGGAGAGAATCATATGTTCTTTGTTTTTTAATTTGTTTATGTGATGTATAATATTTATGGATTTACATATATTGAACCATTCTTGAGACACTGAGATTAAACCCACCTGGTCATGATGTATAAATTTTTTGATGTGTTGTTGGATTCTGTTTGCTAGGATCTTGTTAAATATTTTTGCATCAATATTCATTAGAGATATCGGTCTATAATTTTCTTTTCTTGTTGAGTGTTTTCCTGGTTTGGGGATCAGGATGATATTTGCTTCATAGAATGTGTTGGGAAGTATTCCTTCTTTTTCTATGTTTTGGACAAAGTTAAGTAATATAGGTACTAGTTCCTCCTTAAAGGTTTAGTAGAATTCTGATGTGAAGGCATCTGGTCTCAGACTTTAATTTGGGGGAAATTTCTTATAGTTGATGCTATTTCAGTACTTGGTACAGGCTTTTTCAACATTTCCACTTCTTTCCAGCTAATTCTAGGAGGGTGGCATGTTGCCAAGTATTGATCTATTTCCTTCAGATTTTCATACTGAGAACAGAGCTTTTTATGTAATATTCATTAAGGATTTTTTTAATTTCTGAGGAGTCTATTGTTATTTGGTGTTTGCCATTTCTGATTGGTAGAAATTAGGGATTTTACTCTTCTACTTCTGGTTAGGTTAGACAAAGGTTTATCTAATTTATTGACCTTTTCAAAACACTAAGTTTTTTATTGTTTGATCTGTTGTATGATTCTTTTGTTTTCAATTTCATTTAGTTCTGCTCTATTTTAGTTATTTCTTTTCTTCTATTGGGTTTGTAATTGCAATGGTCTTCCTTTTCCAGTTGTTTGAGATGTCCCATTAAGTTGTTGACTTCCTCTCTTTCTGTTCTTTTGAGGAAGGCTTGCAGTGCTATAAATTTCCCTCTTAGGACTGCTTTGCAGTATCCCAGAGGTTCTGATAATTCATGTCTTCATTATCGTTTTGTTCCAAAAATTTGGTAATTTTCTTCTTAATCTCATCTATGATCCAGCTATCACTCAGCATGATGTTATTTAGTTTCCATGATTTTTTATGAGTATGCAGATTCATGATGTTACTGAGTTCAACCTTTATTCCATGATGGTCTGATAAAATAAAAGTAATGATTTCTATTCTTTTAAATTTTCTGAGATTAGACTTGTTACCTAGGATGTGACCAGTTTTGTCTTTATGTTTTTTCTTTTTTCATTTTTTGGCCAGGGCCGGGTTTGAACCTGCCACCTCTGGTATATGGGACCAGCGCCCTAATTCTTGAGCCACAGGCATTGCCCATATGTGATCAATTTTAAAGGATGATGCATGGGCTGATGAGAAGAATGTGTAGTTTTGTTAGGATGGAATGTTGTGTAGATGTCTGTTAAATGCAATTGTTGAATGGTTAAGTTTAAGTGTAAAGTTTCTTTACGTAGCTTCTTATTGGAGGATCTATCCAACACTGCAAAAGTGGTGTTAAAGTCTCTGACTATTATGGTGCTCGAGGAAATTACATTTCTCATGTCTGTTAGAGTCTCTTTTATAAATTGAGGCCACATTCTGGTTGGATGGATAAAAGTTAATAATTGAAATCTCATTAATTGAGATTTGAGTGTTGCCCTTAACAAATATGAAGTGACCATCCTTACATTTCTTTACTTTTGTTGGTTTAAAGCCTATTGTATCTGCGAATAAAATTGCAACACCTGCTTTTTTCTGATTTCCATTTGCCTGAATTATTGATGACCATCCCTTCACCCTGAGTCTATGTTTATCTTTTAAAGTAAGATGAGATACTTGAAGTCAGCTGAAGTCTGGCCTAAGTTTCTGTAACCAATCAGTCAACCTGTGCCTCTTTAGAGGGCAATTTATTTTATTTTATTATTTTTTTCACTTATTTAATCATAGCTATGTACATTAGTGCAATCATAGGGTACAGTGTGCAGGCTTCATATACAATCTGAAATATTTTCATCCAACTGTTCAACATAAGCTTCAGTGTTCTACATTTAGTAGGTTTCACCTGTCCCTTCTAAGATGCACCATAAGTGTGATCCCACCATTTACCCTCTCTCCACCCACCTTCCCCTCCCCCTTCCCTTCCTTGTGCTATAATTGGGTTATAGCCTACATATGAAAACTATGAATTGGCTTCATAGTAGGCCTGTGTACATTGGATACTTTTTCTTCCATTCTTGAGACACTTCGCTAAGGAGAATGTGTTCCAGTTCCATCCATATAAATATGAAAGAGGTAAAATCATCATCTTTCTTTAGGGCTGCATAACATTCCATGGTACACAAGTACCACAATTTATTAATCCATTCATGGATTGATGGACACTTCGGCTTTTTCCATGACTTAGCAATTATGAATTGGGCTGCAATAAACATTCTGGTACAGATATCTTCATTATAATGTGATTTTTGGCCTTCTGGGTATATAACTAGTAAAGGAATTATAGGATCAAATGGCAGATCTATTTTTAGATCTCTGAGTGTTCTCCAAAAGTCTTTCCAAAAAGAATGTATTAGTTTGCATTCCCACCAGCATTCTAGAAGTGTTCCCTTTTCTCCACATCCACGCCAGCATCTCTGGTTTTGAGATTTTGTTATGTGGGCTAATCTTATTGGAGTTAGATGATATCTCAAGGTAGTTTTGATTTGCATTTCTCTGATGATTAAGGATAGTGAGCATTTTTTTATGTATCTGAAGACTGTGTGCCTGTCTTCTTTAGAGAAGTTTCTCCTCAGATCCTTTGCCCATCCTTAGATGGGATCACTTGTTCTTTTCTTGCTAATACGTTTGAGTTATCTGTGGATTCTGGTTATTAAACCTTTGTCGGAGGCATAACCTGCAAATATTTTCTCCCATTCTGAAGTCTGTCTGCTTACTATACTTACTATGTTCTTGGCCGTGCAAAAGCTTAGTTTCATCAAGTCCCAGTAGTTAATTTTTGATACGGCTTAAATTGCCTAGAGGGTCCTCCTCATAAAGTATTCGCTCAGGCTAATTCTTTCAAGAGTTTTCCCTGCACTTTCTTCTAGTATTTTTAAGTTTCATGTCTTAAGTTTAGATCTTTAATCCAGTGTGAGTCTATCTTCGTTAGTGGTGAAAGGTGTGGGTTCAATTTCAGTCTCCTACAGGTCAACAGCCAGGTCTCCCAGCACCATTTGTTAAAAAGGGAGTCTGTTCCCCACTGAATGTTTTTATTTAGCTTGTCAGAGATCAAATAGCGGTAGGTAGTCGGGTCCATCTCTTGGTTCTCTATTCTGTTCCAAATATCTACCTCTCTGTTTTGATCAGTGCCAGTACCATGCTGTTTTGATCACTATCGGTTTATAGTACAGTCTCAGGTCTGGTAGCTTGATTCCTCCTGCTTTGTTTTTATTTCTCAGTAATGTTTTGACTATTTGAGGTTTTTTCTGATTCCATATAAAATGAAGTATTATTTTTTCAAGATCTTTAAAATATGACAATGGAGCTTTAATAGGAATTGCATTAAAATTGTGTATTACTTTGGGTAGTATAGCCATTTTAACAATGTTGATTCTTCCCAACCATGAGCATGGTATGTTTTTTCCATTTGTTGACATGTTCAATGATTTCTTTTTTAGAGTTTCACAGTTCTCTTTATAGCAATCTTTCACATCCTTTTTTAGGTAGACTCCCAAATATTTCAACTTCTTTGGCACTACTGTGAAAGGAATAGAGACTTTGTTTTTTTGGCTTGGTTGTTGTTTGTGTATATAAGGGCTACCAATTTATGAGTGTTGATTTTGTAGCCAGATATCCTGCTGTATTCCTTGATCACTTCTTAAAGTTTTATAGTTGAATCCATAGTGTTTTCTAGATATACAATCATATCATCTGTGAAGAGTGAAAGTTTGATTTCTTCTGACCCTATGTGGATACCTTTGATTGCCTTTTCTTCCCTAATTGCAATCACTAAAACTTCCATTACAATATCGAAGAGCAAATGGAGACAAATTGCAACCTTACCTGGTTCCTGATCTAAATGGTTTTAATTTGACTCCATTCAGTACAATTTTGGCTTTGAGTTTGCTATAGATGGCCTTTACCATTTTAAGAAATGTCCCTTCGATACCTATTTTCTTTAGTGTTCTGATCATGAAGGGATGCTGGATATTATCAAAAGCTTTCTCTGTGTCAATTGAGATAATCATATGGTCTTTATTTTTTAATGTCTTTATGTGTTGGATTACATTTATAGATTTATGTATATAGAACCAGACCTAAGATCCTGGTATAAAGCCCACTTGGTCATGGTGTATAATTTGTTTGATGTGCTGCTGGATTCTATTTGCTAGGATTTTATTGAATATTTTTGCATCAATGTTTATTAGTTATATTGGTCTATAATTTTCTTTTTTTGTTGGATCTTTTCCTGGGTTAGGAATCAAGGGGATGTTTGCTTCCTAGAATGTGTTGGGTAATATTCCTTCTTTTTCTATGTTTTGGAAAAGTTTGGAACTAGAACTTCTTTAAAGGTTTGGTAGAATTCTGATGTAAAGTCTTCTGGTTGTGGGCTTTTCTTTTTAGGGAGGTTTTTGTATAGTTGATGTTATTTCAGAACTTTATATCAGCCTGTTCTAATTTTCCACTTCATTCTGGCTAAGTCGTGGTAGGTAGCATGCTTCAAAGTATTGGTCAATTTCCATTAGATTTTCATATTTCTGAGAGTAAAGTTTCTTGTAGTATTCATTAAGGATTTTTTGAATTTCTGAGGAGTCTGTTCTTATTTCGTCTTTACCATTTGTGACTGATGAGACTATAGACTTTATTCTTTTTTTCCTGGTTAAGTTAGCCAAAGGTTTATCTATTTTTTCACCTGTTCAAAAAACCAACTTTTCGATTTATTGATCTGTTCTATAATTCTTTTATTTTCAATTTCATTTAATTCTGCTCTAATTTTGGGTTTTTCTTTTCCTCTGCTGGGTTTGGGATTGGAATCATCTGCCTTTCCCAGTTGTTTAAGATGTCTCATTACATTGTTAACTTCCTCTCTTTCTGTTCTCTTGAGGAATGTTTGTAGTGCTATAAATTTCCCTCTAAGGACTGCCTTTGCAGTATCCCAGAGATTTGGATAATTCATATCTTCGTTGTCACTTTGTTCCAAAAATTTGGAAATTTCTGGCTTAATCTCATCAATGACCCATCTGTCCTTCAGCATGAGGTTGTTTAACTTCCATGTTTTTGTTTGAGCATACAGATTCTTGTTATTATTGAGTTCAACTTTTATTCCTTGATAGTCTGAGAAGATGCAAGGAATAATTTCTATTTTTTAAATTTGCTGAAGTTAGTTTTGTGACCTAAGATATGGTCGATTTTGGAGTATGATCCATGGGCTGATGAAAAGAATGTGTATTCAGTTTGGTTGGGATGAAATGTTCTGTAGATGTCTGTTAAATCCAAATGTTGAATGGTTAAGTTTAAATCTAAAATTTCTTTGCTTAGCTTCTTTTTGGAGGATCTGTCCAACACCATTAAAGGAGTGTTAAAATCTCCAACTACTATGGAGCTGGAGGAGATCAAGTTCCTCATGTCTGTTATAGTTTCTCCTATAAATTGAGGTGCATTCTGGTTAGGTGCATAAATATTAATAATTGAAACCTTATCATTTAGAGTATTACCTTTAACAAATATAAAATGTCCATCTTTATCTTTACTTCTTAGGTTGGTTTAAAGCCTAGTATATCTGCGAATAAGACTGCAACACCTGCCTTTTCTGCTTTCCATTTGCCTAGAATATAGATGACCATCCTTTCACCTTGAGCCTATATTTATCTTTTAAGGAAAGATGAGATTCTTGTATGCAGCCATTATCTGGTCTCAGTTTTTGTAGCCAGACAGCCAACCTGTGCCTCTTAAGAGGACAATTTAAACCATCCACATTAATTGAAATTAATGATAAGCCTTTCAAAAGGGAAATGATTATTTTTGATCCTTTCGCCATTGTGGAGTTTAGAAATTGGTTGAAATTTTCTGAGTGAGTTTACTTTTGTGGTGGAGGTTTGTGCTGCTCATTATGGAGGATAGGTCTGAGAATATCCTGGAGAGCTGGTTTAGTGATAGCAAATTTCTTCAACATATGAATGTCATTACAGTATTTAATTTCTCCTTCAAAAATGAAACTCAGTTTAGCTAGATATAGGATCCTGGATTGTAAATTATTTCATTTTAGGAGGTTAAAAGTGGATGAACACACCCTTCTAGCTTGAAAGGTTTGAGCAGAGAGATCTACAGTTAAGCTAATATTCTTCCCCTTGTAGGTAATGGTTTTCTTGCATCTGGCTGCTTTCAGAATCTTCTCCTTCATATTAACTTTAGTGAAGTTGCCTATGATGTGCCTGGGGGATGTCTTATTCAGGTTGAGTCATGCTGGGGTTCTAAAACTGTCTGCTATGTGAATTTCAGTCTCTTTAGGCATGTCTGGAAATATCTTTCATAATCTCAAGAAGAAGAGACTCTGTCTTGTGAAGTCAGTTTGTCACTTTCAGGTATCCCTGTAAGATGAATATTGGTTTTCCCCGAGTTATCCCAGAGCACTCTGGGAGAATGATTCGTTTTTGCCTTCCATTTCTCTTCCTCTTTGAGCATTTGAAAGCGTTCAAAAGCTCTGTCTTCAGTGTTGGAAATCTTTTCTACTGCTTGCTCCATTCTGTTACTGAAGGCTACTACTGTATTTCTCAGATCTATGAGGGCTGCAACTTCTTGTCTCTATGTGTCAAAATCTTTGATCATTTTGTCTTTGAATTGGTTGAATTCTTGAGACATTTTCTGAATTAATCCCTCCATCTTTACTTCCATTTTGTTGATCTTTGATCTTGTTTGCAATCCAAATTCTAAATTTGATTCCAGACATCTCAGCTATCTGTTTGTGGGTGGGATCCTCTGGATTGGCTGGTTTGTCATTCCTTGGGGGAGTTGAACTGTTATGTTTATTCATGTTGCCAGTGCTTTTCCGCTCATTCCGCCCAATGATTGTTTTTCAGAGTTTCGCTAGATGAGCAGGTCAGGTGAAATTGGACTGGAAACTTCTATGTTTGTGGATGACCAGCCCTTTACCTAGGAGCTGGGACTGGTGACTACAGCTTTTCCTCTACAATTTTGCAACATACCTGTACAGTATTACAATCTGTGACCCTAGAGGCCTGCTTGGTGTAGTGGGAGTAGGTGGCTCTGTCTTGTATTCAGCTGTTCTCTGTCTAATCCTAGTATATCAGTAACCCTAGGTTGCAGTCTCAGCTTTGGTGAAATACAAGCAACTAGGACTTCCCTCCCCCTACTGGTAATATCTGGAAGAGGACAATCAAACCTTCCCACTACAGAAATACCTGGGACCCACCTTGGAGGGTCCTCGTATAATTTGTCTAGATCAAGTGTTCCAGACCAGTTGTCCCCAACAGTCCCCCAGTCTCTAGCTGGAGAGTTCAAGAGGACTCCAGCAACTAGATGTTGGGGGTCTATTGGCAACTCGAGTGTGATTTGAGCACTTTTGGTGTTCCGAGGAGTCTGAAATGCCCGTCCAGTAGGAGGTTTAGAGGTAGGGGGTTGATGCCTCTTACTTCAACTTTCTTGTCCTTCACCACTGGATTCTGGTCACTCCAGTCACTGATAGTTTCTCTGGCTGTCTCTGTTAACCCTGTCTCTGTGGCCCTGCTCTGTCCAATAAGCAAATCTGGCAGGGCTATGTGCCTGCCAGAGTCAAAGTGAGGTCATTGCCTCCTCCTTGGGGATACCACAGACTACCACCATCCAGCAGGGGAAGCTGGGGTCTGCCTGCCTCAGGTGCTCAGTGGCAGCTGAAGAAAGTTCCACCTGAGCTACGTCCAAACCTGAGGATATCCAGTCAGCAAAAGAATTTCTCCTTCAGCCTCTGCACCTTTGTTGCCACTGTTCTGCAGTGCTGGAATCCCTGTAGGGTGAGGTCTGCTTCCCTCTGGAAGGCCACAGAGCTGGGGAGATGACTCTCTAGAGTTAGACCCCAGCAGGATCTCTCTACTAATGCCGATGTTGGGTGGGATTTGCCTCCTCTCGGGTTTGTGCACCTCAGAAGCTTCCGAGCCACCACCTGCAGTGCAGGAACCCAAGCCTCTGACTGCTGCTGAGATACTTTTTTTCCTTAGGCCAGGTCAGTCACCTTTCCCTTTCTGTCTTCCTGTACAGTTACTGGATTCACAGGTACAGCACGGCTGTATAGCCACCGTCTATGTAATGCCCAATCCTAGCTAAGAAATGCAAACAATCTGGATTCTGGAGAAAATGGACTTCTAGATTGCCAGGCCAGGGGTGGGAGGGTAGACTGAAGGATCAAGGTGGCAAGGAAAACATTTGTTCAAATTTCCTACCAGACAAGGGAGTTCCTAGACTCTCAGTAGGGGTTCTCTTGAGAAGGAGTCATAACTTCCAGTAATTCCCTCCAGTGGGCTGAGGAAGGAGAGCCTTAGTTTATTGCTCACCTGTAGAGATCACACAGTAAGCAGGCAGCTCTCTTAGGGGAGGGGACGGCCACACAACCTCTTGGGAACAAGATCTGTACTGAAAATAGTTTCTTTGGGGTCAAAGCTTGCCTCAGCAGGGAAGACAAGCCATTATCTACTCATCTCTCAGCTCAGCTCCCCTCTTTCAGCTTACTTGAGTTCTTTGTGACTGTTATCTCTCCCTGTGGACTGGAGCCTCGGTTGGGAGCTGGCTCCAATCAGCTGTTGTACCCCGTTATCTCTTATTCTTGTTGGATGTGAAAATTGGAGTAAGGGAAAATGGCCAAACTGAGGATTTAGCAGAACACCAATCACATTGATAACAAATGAACTAAGAAACAAATCAAAAGGCTGCCAGACACACAAGCCCACAGATGCATGGACAGTCAGAAACACAAAGACATACAGACAAAACAAAACAAACAAACAAACAAAAAACTACAATAAAAATAATAATTGGAAAATAATTGGAAAAAAAAACCTCTAAAAAATCTGATGTAAGCACCTCAGAAACCATAAGAATGGAAGAAGAGGAAGAGAGAAAGAAAAGAGAGAAAAAAAGTAGTGTTTGTAACAGAGTTAAAAAAGAAGAAAAGAGAAAGAAAAATAAAATTAACAATAGAAAAAATAAAATTAAAAAGAAAATAAGAAATAAAACATTAACAATAGCTCCTCCAAGAAAATGATGGGGGAAAAAAAAAAGGCACCAACCTCAAAAATATTATTCATATATATATATATAGATATATATGGAAATACACATTTATATGCCTGAGGTAGATGTCAACTTTAGTAGGAATAAATTTATAATGCCATATACTTTCTGGACACCAGCTGGCGCTTTGAGTGGTTTCCAGGCTTATACCTGATTCACAGTTTATAATGTTACCATGGTAACAACTCTACCTGTTCAAGCACCATTTTTGGAGTTTCTATAAAAGTTTGTTTCCTAAATGTTGCCCCACTTCATATACTCTGTTCCAGACGGCACACCTATTCAACCTCCAAACTCGGTGCAGGAGTCCACAGTTCACAAATCTTTCCACTCTGCTCCCACGCTTTTGGGGAACTGGCAACTGCAATCGGCTGTGGGGGAGGGGCTGGCTGCCCCCTTCCCCACAGGCCAGCCCACTGTTCTGGCCAACAGTGCTGCCATAGCCGCTCCCACAGCTGCAGTGCATGGGGATCTCTTCCCCAATTGCTGGAACTCAGAGTCTCTCCATTGAGCCCCAGTTCCCCACACAGCCTGAACAGCCAGACTTCACCAGTATTCCCCACCAGGGATGGTACTGACTGTTCAATTTCTCCTGCTGTTCTTGGAAAAGGTGTCTGCCATCCTGGACAATTCAAAATGTCTGTTTCCCAGGCAGGATCCCCTCCCCTCAATTTTCCTTTGGGCTGCCCAGCCCTCTGTGGCTCTGAGGGGCACCCCTCTCTGGATGTCTAACTCTGCTTAGGAATTCACAGTTCACTGAAATTTTCGTCTATCAGATTTTGTGAATTGTGAACTGCCGTCCTCCGTGATGGAGGGGCCAGGTGAAAAACTCCAAAGCAAAGTCCATGGTTTTAAATTGAACCTCAAATACAGCAATCCACCAATTCGCCAAGCATCTCCGTCTGTCTATCCACTCCAATAATCCACATAGGGAAAGATCCAGAGCCCCCTCCCTCTCACCTGATGAATAGGGAGAGATGGGGTACACGTCTGTTCTGACCGCCATCTTGCTCCACCTCTGAGCTCTGGGATAATTAGAAGAAAACCAATATTGGCCTTATAGGGATCCCTGAAAGTGATGGATCCCTGAAAGTGATGAATTGGCTTCACAAGTTCAGAGGCTCTTCTTCATGAGATGATGAAAGAGAACTTTCCAGACATGCAAAGGGATTCTGAAATTCAGATAGTAGTACAGAAACCCAGCATGACTCAATTCGAATAAGACATCCACCAAGCATCTTATAATTAACTTCACTAAATTTAATATGAAGGAGAAAGTTCTGAATGAAGCCAGATGTAAGAAAACCATAACCTACAACGGGAATAATATTAGGGTAACTGCAAATATCTCTGCTAAAAAGGTTCAGGCTATAAGAGGGTGGTCATTGACTTTTAATATCCTAAAACAAAACAACTTTCTATCCAGGATCCTGTATCCAGCTGAACTAAGTTTCATTTTCGATGGAGAAATTAAATACTTTAATGACATTCACATGTTGAAGAAATTTTCAATAACTAAACGAGTTCTCTAGGATAGTCTCACATCTATCATCCATAATGACCAGTGCAATCCTCCACCACAAAAGTAAACTCACTCAGAAACTTTTGATCAAATTACAAATTCCATAGTGGCAAAAGGATTAAATATGTCCACCGGTCTTCTGAAAAACTCAATATCCAAAATTCTACCAGGTTTATCAATATTCTCCATTAATGTGAATGGCTTAAAATGTCCTCTAAAGAAGCAGAGGTTGAGTGACTGGATACAAAAACTCAGGTGGGATATCAGCTACATACAAGAATCTCATCTTGCATTAAAAGATAAATATAGACTCATGTAGAAGGGATAGTCATCTATATTCCAGGCAAATGAAAAACAGAAAAAAGCAGGTGTTGCAATTTTATTCTCAGATACAATAGGCTTTGAACAAACAAAAGTAGGGAAGGGCAATGATGGATACTTCATATTTCTTAATTGTAATACTCAATATGATGAGATTTCAATTATTAATATTTATGCACCCAACATAATGAACCTCAATTTATAAGAGAAACTCTAACAGACATGATCAACTCAATTTCCTCCAGCTCCATAGTAGTCAGAGATTTTAACACTCTTTTAACAGTGTTGGATAGATCCTCCAATAAGAAGCTAAGCAAAGAAATTTTAGATTTAAACTTAACCATTCAATATTTAGATTTAACAGACATCTACAGAACGTTTCACCCTAAAAAAACTTAATACACATTCTTCTCATCAGCCCATTGAACTTACTCTAAAATCAATCACATCTTAGGTCACAAGTCTAACCTCAGCAAATTTAAAAGAATAGAAATTATTCCTTGCATCTTCTCGGACCATCATTGATTAAAAGTAGAACTCAGTAACAACAGGAATCTGCATACTCATATAAAAACATGGAAACTAAATACCCTTATGCTGAATGATAGATGAGTCACAGACGAGATTAAGAAGGAAATTACCAAATTTTTGGAACAAAACAAAAATGAAGACATGAATAATCATAACCTCTGAGATACTGCAAAGGAAGTCCTAGGAGGGAAATTTATAACACTGCAAGTCTTACTCAAGAGAATGGAAAGAAAATACTTTAACAACTTAATGGGACATCTCAAGCAACTGGTAAAGGAAGAACTTTCCAATCCCAAACCCAGCAGAAGATAAGAAATAACCAAAATTAGAGCAGAATTAAATGAAATTAAAAACAAAAGAATTATACAATAAATCAATAAATCAAAAATTTGTTTTTTTTAAAAGGTCAATAAAATAGATAAACCTTTTGCTAACCTAACCAGGAAAAAAGAGTAAGATATCTAATTTCAACAATCAGAAATGGTAAAGATGAAATAACAACAGACTCCTCAGAAACTCAAAGAATCATTAATTCAGATTGCAAGAAACTTTATTATCAGAAATATGAAAATTTGAAGGAAATTGACCAATACTTAGAAGCATGCCACCTTCCAAGACTTAGCCAGAATGAAGTGGAAATGTTGAACAGGCCTATATCAAGTTTTAAAACAGCATCAACTATACAAAATCTTCCTAAAAATAAAAGCCTAGGACCAGATGGCTTCACATCACAATTCTCCCAAACCTTTAAAGGGGAACTAGTACCTATATTGCACAACCTTTCCCAAAATATAGGAAAAGAAGGAATACTACCTAACACATTCTATGAAGCAAACATCATCTTGATCCTCAAACCAGGCAAAGACTGCACAAGAAAAGAAAACCATAGACCAATATCACTAATGAATATTGACGCAAAAATATTCAACAAGATCCTAACAAACAGAATTCAACAACACATCAAGCAAATTATACATCATGACCAAGTGGGTTTTATTCCAGAGTCACAAGGCTGGTTCAATATACTTAAATCTATAAATACAATTCAGCACATAAATTAAAAAACCAAGACCCCATGATTTTCCTTATTGATGAAGAAAAAGTTTTTGATAATATCCAGCATCTCTTCATGATTAGAACACTTAAAAAAATGGGTACAGAAGGGACATTTCTTAAACTGATGGAGGCCATCTATGGCAAACTCACAGCCAATATCATATTGAATGGAGTTAAATTGAAATCATTTCCACTCAGATCAAGAACCAGGAAAGGTTGCCCATAGTCTCCACTTCTCTTTAAACATTGTAATGGAAGTTTTAGCTGTTGCAATTAGGGAAGAAAAGGCAATCAAGGGTATCCATATAGTGTCAGAAGAGATCAAACTTTCACTCTTCACAGATGATATGAGGGCATATCTGGAAAACACCAGAGATTCTACTACAAAACTCTTAGAAGTGATCATGAAATATAGCAGTGTCCCGGGTTACAAAATCAACACTCATAAATCTGTAGCCTTTATAAATACCAACAAGAGCCAACCTGAATAAAATAGTCCAGAACTCTATTCTGATCACAATAGTGCTAAGGAAGATGAAATATTTGGCAGTTTGCCTAACAAAGGATGAGAAAGATCTCTATAAAGAGAACTACGAAGCTCTAAGAAAAGAAATAGCTAAAGATATTAAGAAATGGAAAAACATTCCATGCTTATGTCTAGGAAGAATTAACATTGTTGAAATGTCCATACTACCCAAAGAAATATACAATTTTAATGCAATCCATATTAAAGCTCTTTTGTCATAGTTTAAAGATCTCCAAAAAATAATATTTCATTTTACATGGAATCAGAGAAAACCTTGAATAGCCAAAACATTACTCAGAAATTAAAAAAAAAAAAAATCAGGAGGAATAATTCTACCAGACCTCAGACTATAATTTAAATCAATAGTGATCAAAACAGTGTGGTACTGGCACAAAAACAAAGAGGTAGATACAGAGAACCAAGAGATGAGCCCTGCTAATTACTGTTATTTGATCTTTGACAAGCCAATTAAAAACATTCAGTGGGGAAAACATTCCCTATTTAATAAATGTTGCTGGTGACCTGGAAGAGTGAAACTGGACCCACACCTTTCACCATTAACTAAGATAGACTGTCCCTGGATTAAAGATTTAAACTTAAGACATGAAACTATAAAATACTACAAGAAAGTGTAGGAAAAACAAAGAAATCGATCTGGGCAAATATTTTATGAGGAGGACACCCTGGGCAATTGAAGCAGCATCAAAATACACTACTGGGACCTGATCAAATTAAAAATCTTCTGCACAGCCAAGAAAACAGTAAGAAAGCAAGCAGACAGCGCTCAGAATGGGAGAATATATTTGAAGGTTATGCGTCTGACAAAGGTTTCAAAACCAGAAGCCACAGATAACTCAAACATATTAGTGAGAATAGAACAAGTGATCCCTTCTCAGGGTGGGCAAGGGACTTGAAGAGAAAATTCTCTGAGAAAGACATGTACAGACACATGACCAAATGCTCACCATCGTAATTATTAGAGAAATGTAAATCAAAACTATTTTGAGATATCATCTAACTCCAGTACGATTAGCCCACATCACAAAATCCCAAAACCAGAGATGTTGTCATGGATGTGGAGAGAAGGGAACACTTGTGCATTGCTGGTGGGAATGAGAACTAATACATTTCTTTTGGAAGGATGTTTGGAGAATACTTAGAGATCTAAAAATAGACCTGCATTGTTTCCTATAATTACTCTACTAGGTATTTATCCAGAAAACCAAAAATCACATTATAGCAAAGATATTTGTACCAGAATATGTAGTGCAGCCCAATTCATAAGTGCTAAGTCATGGAAGAAGCCCAATTGTCCATCGACCCACGAATAGATTAATAAATTGTGGTATATGTATACCATGGAATATTATGCAGCCTTAAGGAAAGATGGAGACTTTACCTCTTTCATATTTACATGGATGGAGCTGTAACATATTTTTCTTAGCAAAGTATCTCAAGAATGGAAGAAAAAGTATCCAATGTACTCAGCCCTACTATGAATCTAATTTATAGCTTTCATATGAAGGCTATAACCCAATTATAGCACAAGAATATGGGGAAAAGGGCCAGAGAGGGGAGGGGAGGGAATAGAGGGTGGAGATGGGACCACAAC
>CAUYON010071615.1:0-16290 GCA_963573935.1 Arctocebus calabarensis
TTTTCATATAATAAACGAGAAAATATCATGAATGGTATGTCAATCAGGTTGATAAAATATCTCAGATTGCATGTGAAGCCCCCACACTGTACCCCATGGTTGAACTAATGTACACAGCTATGATTCAATAAAAAAAAAAAACCAGATGCTCGGTGCTGCAGGGGTAACAAGACTTTTAGGAGACAGACCAACATAG
This sequence comes from Arctocebus calabarensis, assembly GCA_963573935.1. NCBI lineage: Eukaryota > Metazoa > Chordata > Mammalia > Primates > Lorisidae > Arctocebus > Arctocebus calabarensis. The sequence goes on from CAUYON010071615.1 coordinate 197, forward strand.
TCAAGAGAGTTCTGAAGTCAGATGGGGTTTAAAACCAGTCCTACCCATTATAGCTTTTTGACTTACTGAGTGTATAGCTTCTCCCAGCCCTGGTTTTCACATCTGGAGAAAGTTCATTATAATGAGAGAGGATATCCAGGAAGGGTGAGTTCCAGTGGAACAGAGGTCTTCTCCCGGAGACCCCAAGGATACACCTGCTGGTTCCCCCCCACAGTGAGAACAGGCTCACTAACAGGGGCGAATTTCCATTTACTTTTTCTCTCTCCTTGATTTCTGCAGAATTTGAAAGCCATTTGTAAGTATTCTTAATTTTGGACAATACAGAGAGAACAAGTTGCCACTAACCCTCTGGACACACATGCGGGAAGGCCCTGATCAACCTGAGCGACAAGAACCACTCAGCATGCCAAGGAGACAGCTTAGCCTCCCCGTATAGACACCTCAACTGGGCAGAGAAAGGACCCCTCAGCGAATCTTCAAGGAGTTAAACACCAGGAGGAACTGGCACGCAGGAACTGGCATCTGCACTGGGAGACATCTGAGGCAAGGTAAGATCTATCTGGGGTTCCCACTCCTTTTTTTTTTTTTTTTTTTTTTTGAGACATAGTCTCACTTAATTGCCATTGGTAGAGTGCTGTGCTGCGCAGTTCACAGCAGCCTCAAACTCTTGGACTCAAGTGATTCTCTTCCCTCAGCCTCCTAAGTAGCTGGGACTACAGGCACCTGCCACAATGCCTGGCCTTTTTTTTTTTAAGAGACAAGGTGTCTCTCTGGCTCAATCTGGTCTTGAATTCCTGAGCTCGGGTACTCCACCTGCTTCAGCCTCCCAGAGGGCTAGGGCTACAGATGTGAGCGACCATGCCCAGCCTGGGGTTCCTACTATTTGAGAGGAAGCTAGTCAATCAACCCCTAAGCGTTAGATCACTGGCAGGACTGGTGAGAGGTGTATGAGAGAGTGCGGGGTGGTGTGACTGAGACTGGACACTGAGGGTGGAGTTCTGACTTCCCCTCACAGGGCCTAGGGAAGTGCTGGTTCACCTGCTATGGCTAAGTAGCAGTTCGAGTGGGAAATAGAGGCTGTCCAGGCTAAGAAATGAGTTGGAATTATGTGCATGTGAGTGCTTGGAAACTGAGACAGTAATAAAAGGCAGCATTTCATGCCCCCCTCTTTTCACAGGACCAAATGACTGGGTGACCACCCCTGTCTGTATCCCTGTTTTTACCCTATCTGTAACGTGATTGTGGTTTGTCTGAGAAACACACAGGGAAGCCCATCGTTAGGAACTGTGCTGAAGCATTTTGAAAAAGGGCTATGGTAGACTGCTGTAGCATGTCTCTGGGAAGACTGAGAACTTTGAACAGGAATGACTTAAACGCCTTGATGTTCAGGAGATTGTGGTATCCTTTAAGGTAAAATTAGTTTTAAACCTCTTATTAAAGTTCAAATGTTCAGAGATTATAAAACTGACACCTCTGTAATATTTCTAAGTTTGCTAGATTCAACTGTGAGCTCATGTTCTTGACTTTAAGCCTCTGAATTCTGTGAGGCCTAAGGGCACGTTCCTCATACTTAGGCCAGCAGCTGCAGGGCACAGTCTAGCCCACATGGCCCCTTCTTCCCTGCTCAACTTTGCCCCCTGGCTATTCTGAGAGAAATTGGATGTTCCAGGTTTTCTGCTTTCTGTCTCAGATAGGGGTCCAGTCCTTGGCAGCCATCTCTGATGCCATGTAACCATGTGAGACTTGGGGGGGACAATGAAAAGACATCAGAAACAATGCCTGTGTTGTAGTTTTGTTACCAGAATTTCTTTCTTCAGTGAGTCCTTGGTCCCGTGGATTTGAGAATTGAGCCCACAGGCCACAGAGCAGTGGTCAAATGGGATTTTGTTGGACAGAGGGGCATGCAGAGGGAGTGGGAAGCACCAGAGCTTCGGGCAGGGGAAGAAGCCCAAGTGAGAAGTCTCCTGCATGGGTCTTTTGTCTGAGGGGTAGATATTGGCCCTAAGAGAAATTTTGGTCAGGAGTTGGTAGATAGAAAAGCACCTTAACAAGCTGAATGAGGATTTAACAAATAAATGAATGCAGTCCCTCCCCTGGGGCAAGGTTATTAGGTCTTTGCAGTTTTTGTGTAGGGAGGGCATTAGGGTGTGTGCTGCCCACTCAGGATGGAGCCACTCAAAATATTTCAGGCTGCTTAGTTCATGGCCTTGCCAGAGTTCAGAGGGTGTGGCCCGCAGGGTACAGCCTGTTTGTACCTAGAGATGGGAGTCTGATTTCTGAGCTCACCTGAGCCTGAAAAATGGGGGTTCCCTGTCTAGCCCTGAGTGGGAAAATCCTGTATCAATGTTATATTCCATAAAATGTCTCTCAAATGTAAAATGTAATAATTTGGTTGTTTAAATTGTTTGGGAAACTGAGTCTTTGTCAAAGAATAAGACTCTCACCTTTTAAACCTTCTAATTATCAGTTTGGCCAAGTGAATAATTAACTTCATAGTAAACTGTGATCCTATTTTGTGAAAAGTGGAAAAATTCAACAGAAAGGAAAATGGCATTTTGTAAGAAAAGGCTCTTGTGTGGTAAATTTTGTGCTGAAATAAAATGGTTATTTAAGAAAGTGAGAGGCAGAGCAATCCAGGTTTAGAATGTTTGTAAGTTGTCTCTGCCAGATAAAATAAGGTTCCTAAAAGGAAATTTGTGAAGGAATTTGCATGTGATCCAGTTGACTATCCAGTATTGCCTTTAGAATCTTTTGGCTTGTAGTCTTGTTTGAACGAATGTTTTGTTGTTGTTGTTGTTGTTTTTGAGACAGAGTTGCAAGCTATCACCCTCAGTAGAATGCCTTGGCATCACAGCTCACAGCAACCTCAAACTCTTGGGCTTAAGCGATTCTCTTGCCTCAGCCTCCCAAGTAGTGAACAAATGTTTTAAGACTTTGATATTTGATAAACCTTCTAAAATCAAAACTCTAAATTTGGTCTTCTTGAAATATTAAGACCAGTGAAAGTCTGAGAAAGACACAGTAGGCTTATTTGGTATGTTAAAAATGTATAGGAAAATGTTGTCAAATAAGAAGTGGTGGTTATTTCTCCATGAATCATGTTTACATATGAATGTTCCAATATTATAAAATATTGGTCTGTCTTAGTGTATACTGTCAGTAATAATTTTAAATTCATCTCAGAAAGTGTTTTTTGTTTTGGTTTTGGTTTGGTTTTTTTGCAGTTTTTGGCCAGGGCTGAGTTTGAACCTACCACCTCCAGCATATGGGGCCAGTGCCCTACTCCTTTGAGCCACAGACACCACCCAGAAAGTATTTTTCATAACTGGCTGAGTCCAGAGTTTGTCCTTCAAGGGAAATATTAGAAAAGGCTAGTGAATTCTCTCAAATTCAAATTTCTGATGTCTTTGGATATTAAATACCATTGGAATAAAAGCAAACTTCTAGGACTTTAATCAGAAAGCTAACACATCCATGAGTGTTGCTAACCTAACTTCAAGCAGAACAGAAACCAGTTATGTGGAACTGAGCTAATTTGTTATGGCTTTTTGTTTGAAACTTTGCTGATTCTTTCTGTGTTGTTTTTCAGAAGCCAAGAAAACGATTTTCCATCTCTTGAGCTACTTGTAGCTTTCAGCAATGTATGTACTTATAGGCAGAATTTGAAACATTTACTTTTTCTCTCTCCTTGATTTCTCCAGAATTTGAAAACCATTTGTAAGTATTCTTAATTTCGGACAATACAGTTGTATGTGTAAGTTCAATAAGATTCTGTTTTGTTCTACAGGACATGATGAAGGCACTGGTTTTTTTTACCAAGGTTTTGACTGAAAAACATTTTCAGAGGTGTCCAGACTGCATTAAGGAATTAAGGTTGACTTTATAAGGTCAATAAAAAAGCCCATTGGAAAGACTGGCTGAATAACTCACCAATAACATTTCCTGATGTGCTATGAGTAAAGAATGTCACTTTCTGACAGATCTGGGAATCACAATGTGCTTGAGGACCTCAAGAGAAGAGGAATTTGCCCGATGCATACAGATATCTAATGGTAAAGATGAAACCTGGGCTCATGGAAGACTGTTAAGTCTAACCTAACATTCCTTATAAAAGGTTCCAGCAAAGCCAATTTGAAAGAAAAGCTTAGATAGCTAATAATTATTCTTACTTTATGCAAATAATCAGACCCAGTATACTGCAAGTACAGTTTATTTTGGCAATTGAATTAGTTCTGCTATAATTTGTTTTTAGTAAAGTGAGAAATTAGAAAAATGGTTCAAAGGGGGAAAAAACTGTGGCCCACCTGTATTAGATTCCAGCTGAGTCTGCAAGTCCAGCTCATAAAATGAGACAGCTGTTTTAGTAAACTGATCTGTTAAATGGGACTAAGAGACTGGCCAAAGAATATAGACTTACATACAGTAGTTATATTTGCTCTGAAGCCTTAAGGCTCAACAAAAGTTGCCTGTTGGCTACACTGGAAAAATTTGTGCTATATTAAACATTATCTGCTATATCTATACAGACACCTTGGGAAAAATGGAACCTGAATGAGAATTTCCCAGTAAATGGTGTGACTGTAACACAGCTTCATAAGTGGACCCACACCCAACTGATGTTCAGGAATATTCACGTAAATTGTCCAGAACTTTGGATCAGTTCTGTAGAGACTCTTAAAGCTAGGTATTATCTTAAAAACTGTGCTAAGTCTATAAATAGAAATACTAATGTTCTCATTATGTGAACCTTAGCCTTGAAATCCAGAACTTGCCAATATTTGTAGGTAACCACTAAATGGTTTCACTCTCTTACCCTGGACCCAACCTTGATTTTGTCCCTGTCAGTGTAAGAAAGACAGAAAGTCACAAATGTATGCAAGGTAGCTGAGGTTACACAGAAGCCAGATGAAAGTCCTGGGGGATTTCTAGAAAGGCTGTGTGAAACATACAGACTGGTCAAACAACTGTATGAAGTTACCAAGGGGAGAGAGAATGGGCCAATTGAGTAGAAACCCAAACAACCAAAAGCCCTCAAGAGGTTAAAGGAAAAATTGTGGGTAGCTCTGGTGCTAGGCATCCCTGATCTGGCCAACCCTTTTGAACTGTACATATCAGGAAAAAAAATAGAACAGCTAGGGGAGAGCTCACCTAGCATGCAGCATCCTGGGCAAGACCAGTTGCTTATCTATCTAAGCAACTTGACAGGGTCATGAAAGGATAGCCCCCAGGCCTAAGAACACTTGTAGCCACTGCCATTCTGGTGCAAGAGGCTGATAAGTTGACTTTGGGACAAAACTTAAGAGTGTTGATACCATATGCAGTGGTCTCTCTTATGAACACCAAAGCGTATCACTGGTTGACCAATTCATGCCTCACCGAATATCAAAGCTTACTATGTAAAAACCCAAGGTTGGTTATAGAGGTTGTATGCATGAGGCCATGCAGTTAGGACAGAGGCAAAAGAGAATTAAGAGGCTTCTGGGTAGATACTTTTACATTCCCCTGTTGGCCACCGTTGCCAAGAAAAGCATGCAATCAGCATAATGCTAGACAGGGACCATGCCACCTGAATTTCAGTCCTATAGGGAAGGCCCTTTTAAAGATGGGCAGATGGACTATACTGAGTTGTCTAGATATGTAGGAAATCTGTACTTACTAATTTTGGTCTGCACATACTCGAAATAGGTGGAAGCCTTCCCCACTAGGCCTAAAATAGTAAAAGTATTGCCCACAGAATTCATTCCATGGTTTAGGTTGCCACTCTGGTTTAAATTTGACAATGGGCTAACCTTCCTAACCTTCATAAGAAATAGTACAAATGATAGCTAAAGCTTAACTATATGTGACATACAGGCCTCAAAGCTCGGGCAGGGTACAGTACATGAACAGGGTTATAAGGACAAGAATCGGTAAACTCTTCCAGGAAGCAAAGCTCAATTGGATACAGGCCTCCATCAATCCTCTGCAATTTAGCGGGGATTCCTAAAGGAACTGGGAGAGACTAAATTGAGCAGGCAGTTAGAAGCCCCAGGAAGAGTAGCAAGGAAGATCTCCACTTGGGTAATTAACCATGTTCTGTTTAGTCTTTTGTGTCTGTACGGCCTTTCTCTCTGGGGGATCAAGGGGATCAAGTCTAGGTCAAGGACAGGTCCCCCTCAAACCAAAGTAGAAGGGACTCTACACCATCATCCTGACCACAATGAAACTGGAAGGAATCCTCGCCCAGATTTGTCACAACCAGCTGAAGAGAGCTTTGCTGTCCCGTGGAAAGCAAAGGTGACTTTTAAGACAGTCAACATGCCCTACTCCAGCCACATACTGGGAGCTGGCTGGTCAACGCTTCGCTGAAGCCTGAGGAAGCTCCTCACGGGACTTGTCTTAATTGGACTTTGGGAAAAGGGGAGGAGGGATGTGATCACACCACTAAGATAGGACAAAACATGACTCATTATAGCTTTTACGAAAGCAAAAGCACCAGAAGGGAGCCAGTACTCATAATCACACATAGTACTCAATATGGGACACAGGGAAAAGTGAAAACCCATATGTATTTTAGCCCCCCACCGTGGTACAAGTAAGGCCTGAGTAGAGAACCTGAGAGGAGTCACAGTCCCTGAAATCTGAATGCTGATCCAGACCAGGGAAATAGGAAAGCCCAGCCAGGTGGCTCTCAAGTTTGATGCCTGCAGTGCCATGCGAAGGTGCTGTAGCAGAAGGAGCTAGGAAAGAAAATACAGAACAGATCAGAAATACCTCTCTGCCTTAGATTTTGTAGAAAAATGATGTAAAGTCAAATGTGAAAAGTGAAAGTGTATAATAGTGAGCACCTGAGACAGGTGGACCGAAGCAAAAGCAATGTGCTCAAAAGAAGTAGTGAAGGCTGATTGCTCCACAGAGTCAGTGTAACCCCTGGAGACAGTCTTGCAAATTAATACGTCTCCTGCAGGAGCAAGCTAATATTGAGACCCCAAAGTAAAATACATATGGAATCTCAAAAGGGGAGAATAAGAGAGGATACCGGGAAGGGTGAGTTCTCGTAGAACAGAGGTCTTCTCAAAGAGATCCCAAGGATACGCCTGCAGGGTCCCATCCCCATGCTGCTCAGCTCTTAGGAATTTATAGAAACTTAACTTCCTGGGACCTGGAAATTTCCACCTCTTGAAATCCTGTAGTTTTGTGGGGGCTGGAACAGCTTCTCCTACTTGATTCAAACTGACCAATGGGAAAGGTACCTGTGGGCTGGAAGTTTTTGACTGGGGATAAAAAGGAGAAGACTGAGCCAGGCAGGGAGCAAACCATGGTGTTTGGGTACTCTTTCTCTCCACTGGGCCTCATATTCCTGCAATAATAACATCTTCCCTGCAAAGTGGTTTTAAAGATCAGAGATCATGAGCTCATGTTCCCTTAGAGCCTGTGGTCTGAGCTATTTGTCCATAATACCTTCTCCCAGTGTGCAGACGATCTATGTCTGCCGACTTTAACCACAACAGCGGGAGCACACACCTCCTCCAGGCAGAGCCTGCCTCTGACAATTCCCCAGCTTCCTCAGGGTATCAACAACACATTCCTCCCTTTGACCTCCTCTTCACAGTTCTGTACTGACCATCTCTCTCGGCTAGCAGTCTTCGTTCACATAAGATGTCAGTTTTCTTATTTGTGATGTTGTTTCAATCTTGCCTTCCTAAGATGGCACTGCTGTCACCTTGAAGCATAGGATGTTTACAAACAAGTTATTCCCGTAGATGACTAATCCCGTCTGTTATGTATAAGGTTTACCAGTTTACTATTCAGGAAAAGGGTCTCGTCACTAATCAAAGGGCAGGATCTTAATTCTGTCAGTTCCCACCTGGGTGATTCTGAACGAGTTACTTAGCCTGCCCATGCCTCAGTTTGCTCATGTGCTAAATGGGGATAGTCCTCATACCTTGAAAGGCTGGGTGAGGATACAATTAAATCAAAAACATGTATTTTTTCTAAAAATCACAGCCAGTGGCAGGTGATGATACATGCTCAATAATAATACATGCTTAGTTTCTTTCTCCAAGTTCTTATGGGCACTTGAAGCCAGCCTTGGATTCTGATTAACACTCTGGAATTTTCCTGATCAGTCTCGAAGAAGAGGTAGGAGCTCTTAATTTCCTCTCTTTTGACCTCCTTTATCAGGGGAAAATCTGTTCATCAGTTAAAGTGAAGTCTGCTTTAGACTTCATTTTTTGAGGGTGGTTGCTTTGTTTGGTTTTTGGTCTTAAGTTTCTAAGAAAGTAAAATGCAGTAAAGAGAAAAATGAATCATGCTTGCTTCGGCAGCACATATACTAAAATTGGTCCGATACAGAGAAGATTAGCAGGGCCCCTGGACACGCAAATTCGTGAAGCATTCCATATTTAAAAAAAAAAAAGAATGGGTGGATATAAGACATAGTAGTCAATGGAAATTTCCAAACTACCAAGAAAATATCAGATAACCTGTAAGCAATTTCAGAGAACTATAAGAAACTCATGAAAATTGTAATAGGTCTATATTTTGCCCTAGAGTTACAGAAATCCTTTATGAATACAAGCCCTGACCAGACAGTACTTTAAAAATCTCACTTTCCTTCAGGGAGAGGTTATGGGGAAAAATAACATTTCACATACTCTAAATACTCAAAATCATTCCCCTCTCCCCTTTTCATTTACCGTTTTAGTCTTTGGGCTATTTTTCTCATCCTCTGGCAATATCCAAAGGCCTGTTTCTTTTTTTCAAAAGGTCTTCAATAGTGAAAACAAATGAGATAAGTCTGTTTTTCTCTAGAATGAGCTTTAAAACTTGAATTAGCACTTGCTGAGGGAATAAATAGCTTCCTTGGTACATAGCTTATTTTGAAATAAGTGGGGCAATCCTGGGTAATACATTGGCTTTAATTCACTTATCACACTCCAGGAACGTGAAAATAAGATTGGCAAATTGCTGCAGTGGTCTCAGAGGAATTGGGGGAAAGAGGAGACAAGTCAACAGGCCATAAAGACACAAATATCCTTCCATGTTCCAAACAGGGAAACAGGCTGTTTCTGCAAATTGTAGTCCAGTGAACTTTCAAACCAATGAGTATGACGCAGACCCAGACAGGATTTCTGAAGATTAATAAGTACAGTTATTTATGAACACATAAAAACAGAAAGAACCTACACAGGTTTATTGGGGGGAAAATTGTCGAATAAACTTTAATTAAACAGGAAATAAGAAAGGGGAAAAGACAATGATGTGTCTTGAGAACTCCACTGTGTTCCCGCATGGCGGATCAGTCTGGTGGAGTTCATTAATGACTGGACTTTACCAAAAGGATCTGAGACGACCTTTCCCAGTGTTTCCCTGAACACAGTCGCAGGCTGGAGGAACAAACAGGTGGGAGAGGCAGGTGGATTCATAGCTGATGAATGACAATTCCAGGCCAAAGACTTTAAATCCTAAAAAGATCCTAGGGCATGGGTGTGAGTGTAAAGGAAAAGCAGGAGGGAGATCTTTGTAGCTAGGGTAAGATTCTGTTTCTTGGTTGCATTCGTGTTTACAAAAACCTAAACACAATCACACAACATAGAACTGTACACACACATTACGTTAGTGTCAAATTCCAGGTTTTGAATACTATATTGTAATTATATGAAGTGTACCCACTGGAGGAAACTATGTAAAGGGTTTATAGTACTTCTCTTTATTCTCTGCAACTTCCTATAAAACTATAATTACTTCAAAATAAATAAAAATTTTTCAATTAAAAAAAAATGCAGGGAAGAGGCCCGCTCCCTAACACAGGGCTTTCTCATTGCCCCACCCTCTTCAGCATGATAGGTGATGGTGTCAACACCTAAAAACGTGCCAGGCACGTTGGCACACGCTCTGGGAGGCCGAGGCTGGTGGATTGCTTGAGCTTACAAGTTGGAGATGAGCCTGAGCAAAAGCGAGACCCCATCTCTACTACAAATAGCAAAACTGAGGCAAGAGGATCACTTGAGCCCAAGAGTTGGAGGCTGCTGTGAGCGATGATGCCACGACACTGTACCCAGGGCAACAGCTTGAGAGTCTGTCTCAAAAAAAAACCTGACACTGTTTCAAAGGGATGAGACTAATACACAACTGTTGTGTATTATGACAAAGTAGAAGTAACCCAAGCAGCAAGTGGAAAGGAGCACAACACGCCTGCAGACCCCAGCTACCAGGGACTAGGAAGCCTCGCTCCTGGGGAAAAGACCTCTCACAAGGGGCAAGGGAGTGAGGGGAGGGCCTTAAAGACAGAAGCCACGGCAAGACGGAGCCTGTACCCAGGGGCCTCTGAGGGACCCGGGGCCGATGGTGCACCAGGCCTCCGCAGCTCTCCCTTGCAGCAGCCTCTCTGAAGATGCAGGCCAATGACACACAGATACTTTTAGGATCTCTCGGCCACCCCAGGAGACCGACCAGCTCAGGAAATTTGCCCAGTAACCATACATATACGAAGGAAAGTATACAAATAGCCTACCTGTCCGATGGATAAAGTAAACTATTTCCTTGGGGTCAAAAATCAACGCCTACTTATTTCACGCAAAATCTTCCTTCTGGCCTAGGTTCTGGACTCTGCACATGGCCATTAGCAACCACAGAGGCACCAGAGAGGGCCACGCTAAGAAGACAGACACAGTAGAGCTAGGAAGAGGCAGGCAGAGACACTGCAGGGACCAGCGATCACCCCAAAGGAAAATAGCTGTGTCAGTTTGGCAAGACCCACCAAGAAAGTGCCACATTTTGTGGGTGGCAGTAGCCTAAAGACCAATATGCAGGACACACACCGAGGCACATGCGTCCTATCTATATAAAGCCCCCACCAGTTGTGTGCAGAGGATCAAGAATCTCAGCTTTTCATTATCAATAACATCTTTAAAAAGAGAGATTTTCTTTCCATACACTTATAGTTGGAAGTCTCTAATCAGCTTTGTTTTAAATTCATCAGTTCAGAGATTATGCTTGTGGGCACATTTTTCATTTATACTACTATACTAAGGGCCAAATAGGATTAAAATCCTTCCCAGCCTCCCAACAAGCCCCTGGTGATAGCTAAGTGTAGATTTGGATGGGGGCAAAGATGTGGTGGAAACAACAGGACATCAGGGACAGGACACAAACCCTCACTCCATCTAGAAGGTGAGCTTTGGGAATGTTTTCTTTCTTTCTTTTTTTGTTTGGGTTTTTTTTGTAGAGACAGGGTCTCACTTTATCACCCTCGGTGGAGTGCCGTGGCATCACACAGCTCATAGCAACCTCCAGCTCCTGGGCTTAGGCGATTCTCTTGCCTCAGCCTCCTGAGTAGCTGGGACTACAGGTGCTCACCACAATGCCCGGCTATTTTTTTGTTTCTTTTGCAGTTCGGCTGGGGCTGGGTTTGAAACCGCCACCCTCGGTATATGGGGCCAGCGCCCTACTCGCTGAGCCATAAGCGCCACCGTTTTGGACTGTTTTCTATCATTAGGCTCTGTCATTATACTGGGTACAAATTCATTTAATTATATTAATTACTTAAGAAATGCACTACATGTACTCAGTACTTAATAAAGAAGTACTACTGTATTGGTGGAAGCCGTGGCTCATGTCTCTAATCCCAGAACTCTGGGAGGCCAAGGTGGGTGGATTGCTTGAGCACAGGAGTTTGAAACTAGCCTGAGCAAGAGCAAGACCTGTCTCTACTAAAAATAGAAAAACCGTCCAGGCATTGTGGCAGGTACCTGGGAGGCTGAGGCAAAAGGATCCCTTGAACCTAAGAGACTATCACAGCACTCCACCCAGGGGGACAGAATAAGGTGCTGTTGAAAGAAAAGGAAGGAAGAAAAGGAGGAAGGGAGGGAAGGAGGGAAAAGGAAGGAGTACTGTGTTGACTAATACTAAAAAGAGAAAGAAAATCAGTTGTTTCTCTGCACTTCAGTTGTTCTTTATGTTTAAACGAGGTAGGACATAAGAAAACACATTGTAAACTGCAAAGTTCCATGGAAATGAAAAGTTTCACTAATGCTACTTTCTGTGATTGATAGCCCAGTCTTATCCCAATAGCTTATGGCTCAAATATTCTTATGGTAAATGCCTGGCTAATGCCTACATTATTCAGTCCCCATTACCACCTTCCTCCCCAAATTATAAGGCTTTACGATACACCTAACAGCTGTGATCTAGAAAAAGACTTAGAATGTGAGGGATTTGAACACAAACCTCAAAACCCAGCTTGACAGATCTGACATCATCTGATGTCCGTTACCCATCAGACATTGACTGAGCACCTACTATGTGCCAGGGAGATTCTAAGCTTTTAACATATTTTATGTTGTTTAATCCTCACCAGAACCTCCGGAGGTAAGGCACGTTATCACCCTGTTTTTGAAATAAGATCACTAAGCCTTGCAGGAGATACGTAACACAACTGGCTGGTGGTAGAGCCCAGATGAGGTCCCACAAGGCCTGGCAACTCTCTTAGCCTCAGTCCTTTCCCATCCTGTACACAACAGGCCCTGGTTTTGTATCCAAGGGTCTGGGACAAGTGCGTATCTCTTAGAGGGTGAACCTAGACTTCTACAGAGTCTACATCGCCTGTTTTCACATTTGCCAACACTCAGATGTGATCCCCAAAAGTATAATTATGCAGTGATGCTTGCTGATTCTCTATGAAACATTTCAGCCTGTCAGAATAAGCAGAGAGCTCTAAAAGGAACACAACACAGCCGTGGTATCCAAACATAACCGCATAGTGTACAAAGTTCCTTAGACAGAAGTCTTCCAATCTGATGCTGTGCTGTAGTCAATTTGGCTCCTAATAAAAATCCTCCCTAGTGAATTGCATCAGACTAGATCTGACAGCTGCACAGAATTTATCCATTGTGTGAAAGAAAGGAAACCACTGCAGGAAGTGACGAGGTCAAGTTGGACTTAAAAATAGCCAAGGAGAAGGTCAGGCATGGTGGCGTGCAACTACTACCAGCTACTTGGAAGGCTGAGGTGGGAGGATCTCTTGAGCTTGGGAGTTGGAGGCTGTAGTAAGCTATGGTCACACCTACGGGCAGCCACTGCACTCCCGCCTGGACAACAGAGAAAGAACCCAGTCACTAATTTAAAAAAGAAAGAACGGGCAAGGAAGAGATGCTGGGTGAGTCAATTCCTCATTTCCCAGAAACAGCGCACAGTGATGGAGTAGGGGCCTATTGGGGGGAGTAATAAAGCACTAAAGGTGAGTTATTTAATTTGTTATTCGAACAGATTCAGATTCATGCTTAAGGCGATATTACCTTCGCTCCATCCTATTAATTATCTTTCTTAAAGGAGAAAGGAAGGAACAGAATCACTGCTGGCTCAAACCAAGTTCCACTTTCCCTGACCCTGGGGTAAGCTCCAGGGAGTCATCCTGCACCCCCCAGAGGTCACCCCTCAACCCACCTGCTCATTTGTCTCGACCAAAGACAGAGTTGGGAACTTTCACTCCCAGGTAGTCTGGCCTGAGCGTGGGCCTGGGATCGCCTGCACCAACATCACCTGAAAGGCTCACGAAAATGCAGATTTCTGAGCCTCTCCTCAGCTCTCCAAACCATACTCCCTTGGGCAGGAAGTGAAGCAACAACTGGGGTCTTTCACAAGTACCGAGACACCAATTAGTACAACAACTGGGGACTTTCACAAGTACCGAGACACCAATTAGTACAACTGGGGACTTTCTCAAGTACCGAGACACCAATTAGTACAACAACTGGGGTCTTTCTCAAGTACCGAGACACCAATTAGTACAACAACTGGGGTCTTTCACAAGTACCGAGACACCAATTAGTACAACAACTGGGGTCTTTCTCAAGTACCGAGACACCAATTAGTACAACAACTGGGGTCTTTCTCAAGTACCGAGACACCAATTAGCACAATAACGTCCAGGCGGGCAAGCCCTCTACAAGCTTCCTTCCCACTGGAAGGAAGGCTGCCTGAAAGGCAGGAGTTTTCAAAAGACATATGCAAAGATAAACAGAAGGGAAGTAACGGGGGAGTACAAAGGGGTCACAAAGCAACAGGAAAAATGTCAAGACTAAAGACCAGAATAAGCTCCACTTTCTATCAACACGCTAAGGACAGCAAAAACGTATAAACAAACAAGCACACTGGGACTAGAAAGTCAACCAGGCAGGGAAGGGCCCACTACCTAGGGCACAAAGGTAACAGATAAGAGAGAAGACGGGCAGAATTACACAGCTTTCATCTCCGTTAAAGAAAATGATCTTCAGATTGAAAAGGATAGTGGGTAGCATAATTTAGAAGAAACTGAACCCCAGGAGAGGTAAAAAGATAGTAAAAGAAGTCCTTCCCATTTCAGATGAGTTCATGTCCCCAAAAGAGGTCAAATCAATCATGACCTAGTACTACAGAACTCACAGACATGACCTCAACAATATACTCAATAGACCTTGAAATCACGGACTTAGTGGACACCAAAGATGGACAATTGCATGCTGCTTGTGTGTCATCCCCGTTGGTCTCCTAGGGTCTCTGACTTCCTGTTCTCAATCGATTTTCAGAACTGCTCCCAGCTGTCAGTCCCAGGGCTGCTTCTGTAAACGTGATAAGCGGGGAGCTTCCCCAAGAGCGAAACGGACAGACTTGAGTCCCCAGTGAAGGGGACATTATGTAAGAGACAAGCGATGAAACCAGAAGACTGCAGCCTAAAGAAAGAAAGACTTACGGGGCCTGGGAGTGCTGCCGTGGGAAACAGCAAACTGTGTGTTGTCTGGTGTAAAAGGCAGCGCTCAGATCCGTGGTCTGCCTCTCAGGGACCGTGAGAGTGGTGTCCCACACATCAGGTCCCACACCACTTCAGGGTGCTCAGAACAGCTTATCATCAACCGTGATAGTATTCTCTTCATACTCTTCCTTAAACTGACTCATTCCTTTTGCTTAAATAAACATAGTTTCAAAGAAAATATTTATGGTCTCACTACCACCAGTGGGATATAATCATTTGCCACAATTAGGAGATAACCTTACAAGGAAAGACACAGAAAACAAAACAGCACTTTTGGACAAAGACTTTTGGGACAGCAGCCTGCTCAGCTCTCTTTATGACCAAGGGAAATTAGTGTTATAAGAGCCTGAAGGTGCACACGCAGAAAACTGAGACCTTCTTGGCAGAGCAGAACATGAGAATGTGAGTCGATGGTACCCCAGGTCATGTCCTTGGGACTCTGCAAATAATCTCTGGGACTTCTGAGGGATGCCTGAACATGAGTAACTACTTCGGGTGAAAAATCCAACCCGATGATCTATAAAGTTGTCTTAACTCATGTTCACAGGAAGTAAGACAGGAGTTCGGTAGGAAACTGCATGTTTTAACAAGTGAAGGATAAACGGGACCATACAGCATGATGCTTACAGCGAACAGTGCTATATTACATACTGAAAATCTGCTACAATGGTAGATTTTGTGCTCTAAAAAAATTAACAACAATAATAATAAAGATGGGGGAAAGAAAGTTTGGGAGTTGATGAGTATGTTTAAGGCCTTGTGGTACTGAAGGTTTCTCGGGTGTGTGCCTAAGCCCAAATGCATCAAGACGTATGCATTAAATATGTAAAGCTTTGCATATGTCAATCAAAACTCAATAAAGTAGTTTTAAAAAACAAGTTATGTCGGCAACAATAGAAAAAGCATCTCACAAATGCTAACACTATTTAATATCTTTTAGCGTTCTACAGATTAGAAGGCACTTTCATTTATATCATTACACTGCACCTGTTTAAAGCATTGACCATTCTGTCCCTGGAAAAATTCAACAGAAGCCTTACTCGGTACAGATGACAATGAAGGCATTCAGAAGTCTCTGAACATGGGCAGCTTGACCTCCTTGTACTATAAATTGCTAATGTCTTAAAAGAAAGGGGACTTGAAATTAAAACTTTAACCTGTGATTAATAAGAAGCCTGATTTGGGCTCGGCGCCTGTGGCTCAACGAGCTAAGGCGCCAGCCACGTACACCTGAGCTGGCGGGTTCGAATCCAGCCCCCAGGCCCGCCAAACAACAATGACGGCTGCAACCAAAAAATGGCCGGGCGTTGTGGCGGGCGCCTGT